>VXBR01001112.1:389007-612551 GCA_013400215.1 Cisticola juncidis
CTCAGGCGGCGGCGGCCGGGGCGGGTGCGCTCAGCGAGCTGGAAAGTGACCCCCGAGGGGCTTAAATATTGGGCATTCTGGGCTTTACCTGAGCGTTCTGTGTCTAAAGGTTAACGGGGTGAGTCCGCCCGCTGCGGTCGGCAGGGGCCGGACCCTTAGCCCCTGGAGTTGGGTAGGGGTGCAGCGCTGGCTTCTGCAAGTGCTGAATGATAGTGGGGACGTTTGTTCAAAAATCTCTGTCGGAGACAGGTCTTTCGGCTTTATTTATTTAGTTTTTTCTAAGTTTGATCTAGTCTTACCTGCTGAGAAGGGTAAATAAATGGAAAAATCCAGATGCCGTGTAATTAATATGCCTTGCTGAATGTCACTGGTGAATCACACGGCTTTTTTTTGTGACATGCATCTCCCTTCCTGCTGAAATTTAAACTTTACAAGTGAATAATAGCTAGAGTTTGTTTGCCGGACTTGAAAATTTATTTTCCTGAAAAACTTGAAACTTTTGCTCTTGTTTTTGTGTGTTTTCCTACCGTGTGAGAAAAGCTTGAAGTATGCTGGATCATCGAATCTATTTTGATGTGTCCTTCAGTGATTGTAGGGTAATATTGCTTCCGTTAGAAGCAGTTTCCATCCATTTGGTTCCTAGAGTGACTCAACTAAATCCTCAACTTCTAAATAGGTTTCTTCACCCTACATGGTCAGATGTGGGCCTGATTATCAAAAGCAAGGAGCATTTATGACTCCCCCTGCAATCCCAGTGGAAAGCAAGTCTTGTCTTTTTAAGCATGAATTGGTATTGGAGGTTGTGACTTGGATTGCAGTGAATTCTTGTAAGAACAGATCATGGAGTTAATGAACCAGAATAACAATATGCTTTCTTCTGATTGATTGCATGTTTCCTATGCAAACCAGCAAGAGTCTTGCATTGTAAGATTTGCTATCCAAGTCACATGTGTGATTAAAAAGGGAAGAAAATGAAGGCAAGTTTTTTGTCCCAGTTGATATAAATATGTAGCTGTAAGGATTCCTTGTGGGAAACTTCTGAAGTGAGGAAGGTGTGGGGTTTGCACAAAAGAACACTGGACAATAGGTCAGAGTTAAAGTAGAAGTCATTTTTTAAAGGGGAGAAAATGTAACTTATCTACTGAACTCTCTTGGGCATCATCTTTGCCTGTCTAGGTGGACTAGCTTTTCTGCAGACTGACTGACTTTCTGATGAATCATCTAGTTAAATGCAGGACTTGTGTTCTTGAGCTAGCATATTGCTATGGGAATTCTTTGTCCTTGATAAGAATAATGTGTTTATTATGATGGCAGTAATTATGTTCTTACATGTTTTCTTGTTTTCAAGTGGCTTGTTTCCAAGGCTTTGTAAACTTTATGCAAGACATCTATTCTTGACACTTAGAAACATGAACCTGCTTTTTAACTAAAGGTTTTTTTCTGGTTTATAAGAAATTTTGTTTATAGTATTCAATAATGTTTAGGGTGATATTTATGTTACATACTTGACACCAATATTTTGGATTCAGTAAAGCAATCAATGATGTTTCTTGAAATGGCAAAATCAGAACAGATCAGAGTACTATGTTTTAAATTTTTCATTTGCTTGGGATAATCTTTTGTTGAAGTCAGGAAGCCTCTGAAACAGTGAGATTTGAATCAACTGGCAAAACTCATCCATCTGTTTTTAGTTTTTTCACTGTGGCCCAGCAGAGGCATGCTGATGGTAGCATTGAGAAGCTTAAAGTATCAAGTTGTTTCTGTTGTGTGGTTTGAGAATTTCTTTCTCTAGCTTATTCAGCATTCTGAATAAGCTTACTTTGGTACTAAGGATTCCTTTATTAGCTTCCCTGCCCCTGAAAATGCAGATCTGTGTTTCCATTACTTTCTTTTCTTTACCATTTAAACATTAAAAATATACACTGAATATTAGGAGCATCATTGCTGTTCAAATCAACTTTCAAAATTATAATGAGATCTCTTCTAACTGTGCCATATCAACTTTCATAATATATTAAGAATTAAAGTTACATTATTGCACCAAACACTTGAGGATCCCTAGGTGTTTTGCACATGAAAATAGTGATAACTTTTTAGCATTCAGCCCCTGGGCTGAATTCAGCCTCAATAAAACAGCAGTGATCCAGAGATGCAACTTTGGGAAATACCTGTACTATAGTTTATTTTACAAGCTGCAAGAGAATGTGCATCGTGTTTGTGTGATGTCCCAAAGTAACAAACTGAATGTTTCTCCTGCCTTTTGATGGACAGGGAACCCTTGATCCTACAGGGTTGTTATTTCTTACGCACCAGATCTTCAAATCATGCTGTGATAGGAGAAGTACAACATGGCAGTATAAGGGTGTGGGCACATAAATTACTCAGAGGTAAACTGTGATAAAACTAGCAGTGTGTCAGCTGCTTCCAGTCCCACTTGGCCACCTTTTACCCTGCTCTCTCTGTACAAGTTAAGATGCATATATCTCCAGAGCAGAGAGACAGGCTACCCTGGTATGTGCTATATTTATTGTGTAGTAGGACACACACTTAGAACTCAATGTACACTCCTGGAATTTTATGTGCTACTTGCTTTCCTGTATTTTACATTGTGTGATGGACAGCTCTTAGTATTGATTCACCTTAATTAACACATAAACATGGATCTTTGGCCCCAGTGTCATATCTCCCACACATATCTCTGATGGTGGTGGCAGACTTTGGTAGTTCCCTCATTTGTGTTCTGTAGCACACCAGACAGTGAGGCCCAGGTGCAGCACTGCCTTGCTCTAGATGCTTCAGGGGCTCTAGCAGTGGGTGGGATATGTCTGGGTCTGAGCACCCTTTATCATTCAGCCCAATTTACAAGGCGTGGTGTTTTGTTCAAAGGTTACATAGCTTTATATACACATCTCAGTCACCTCCACCTTTGTGCTACTTAAATAACGTCAGTAGACTGTGAAGGAGAATGTGGCTTTTCTTCTGAGAACAATCTCTGTGCAGGCAGAAGCCTCAAGCAAAGGTGCTCCTTACGTGGTCAACTCTGTTGCATTTGCAGCAGTAAGTTGGGCTACATCTGGGGCACACCAGCCTGCATTTCTGGCTGTGACCTTACGCTGTTCTGGTGCAGGGTACAACAACAGAAGCTACTGGAGAACAAAAAGTACATTATGGCAGAGTTTATAATAGGACAAGAATGAAGAAAACTAGGGCTGCAGCTTTCATAGAAACCTCTAGGAAGTCACGAAGCCCTCTTGCTAATGAATTTGTGGATTTTTTTTTCCTAGCTTCTAATAAGATGACAGCTCAGTTGAAGCTTTTCCTGTCACTAGGGTAGCATCAGAAGGTCAGAGAGCTGTGTGGGTTCCTCTCATTAATGGAGGAGGTGTGCTGCTGTGACCTTGCCCAGTGGGGTGTATTCTCTTAAAGTTTGCTGAATAACTTTTTAATTCTTTGGTTACCTATCAATTGAGGAGTTGGAGGGAGTTGATGAATACACAGACACATGGTGTGATTATAAAACCTCATTTTCATAGAAAACCACAGAAAACCATTTTCATAGAAACCTTAATTTTAACTAGTGCATCAAAAGTGACTCTAGCATCTAATTCCTCAGTGGTCTATAACTTAGTTCCTCCTTAATGTGGATTTGATAGCTTTCACCTGCCTGTTCTGCGAACACTAACTGCAGTCATATGACACTGGTACCTTATGCAAGAGGCCTGATGCAGAGAATGGAAGGCTTTCCATTAGCAGCTTCATCTGTCTCCTAATTCCTTGCGTGGACAGGGAGCAACCTGCTGGCTTGTAATAGTCATCCTGCCCCAGGATTCAGAGTGTTAAAGATGCACTGGCCACTGGCAGCCTTGGTGTGTGAGCGCACTAAAACGCAGCATATCCTGGATAGATGGGCACGGAGACCATGGGCTGGCTCAGGGTGCAGCTCCAGTAGGTCTGGTCACAAGGCAGGGATGAGGACATGCAGCACTCAGCATTTGCTAAAACTGGCCCTGTTTCCCACTCAGAAATCTAGGAGCTTCCTTTGAGTCTGTCTTGTAGCGTGCTCTCTGCACGCATAGGCTGCCCTACTGGACATCTATTTTTGTTGTGAGCTCTTGACATTATTCATATAATATTTATTAAGGCTTATGAATGTCACCTGTAAGGCACTTCTGTTCTTGTGGGCCATTCTGTGTTGTTGTTTAATAATGAGTGGTTGATCTGTGCCTTTTAGTGTGTAGTTGAAGAGACTCTTGGAAGGTGAACAAATCTCTCTTAAACAAGTCATTACAGATAATTGGCTGTTGCTCTTTGTGAAACCAAGCAATTTCTTACTCCTTTTGTAAAAACATTAGTCATAAACCACAAATTCTTTAACCTCGAGTTCTTCAACCTCATTTGCTAAGCCTTATACCCTGAGAACATGACCTTGCAAATGGATCCTCTCTCTGGCCCGAGTTCACTAAATAACTGAAGGGTATGCTGAGAGTTGGTATTTACACAGAACCATGAAGTACTCTTAACAGACTTAAGCTTCAACTTGTAGAAAGTTGTATCTGTCTTTTTAGGGATCATTGGTAGTACATTCATCCTAAATAGCTCCTCCACTATTGTGCAATAGATTCTTTGTATCTGAATCAGAATAGTTATAAAAAAAGATTTGCCTGAAAATTTTCACGTGTACATCTTGATGGTATGAAGTCCCAGTGAGCCAAAAGCAGCATCAGAATTGCATCCCTCTTGCTTGTCACAACACAGAAGTGATTCAACTTACTAATTTCAACATCAAGATAAATGTGGTGACTTGTTCTAAGGATGAAATAAGCATGCCTTTCCCCCTTCCCATTACCTGTGTGGTCGGGATGATTTATTTATGAATTTGAAAAACTGATTGATTTAGTCCCAAAGTAAAGACCATTCTTTAAAATTACCTTCAGCAGGCTTTTAGCAAGTCCTGACGATTGAAAGCCTTTTTTGTTTTTATGTGTTGCTAGGGTTTTTTTGTTGTTGTTTTTGTGTGAGAATATAGTAAAGTTCTGTTTAAATAAAACCTCTAAAATTTGAAAAGACATTAAACTCACTGTGGGACTGCTGTGTAATGACAATATATAAGCATGTTCCGTGACTATAATGGTAAAGACTTTGGTACTTCAATTATAACTGTAAGTGTCCATTGCTATGATTTGCCCTTTACTGTAAGGAAGTATATGTGTATAAAAAAGTTGTAAGTATGTCATTTCTGTGAAAGAACTTTACAGACTATAGTTGAACTGTAATTAATTTTAATGACTAAGAGCTGTGGTGCTCATCACAGATCAGCAAACAGATCACAGACAGCTGCAAATTAACAATTATGTACTTTAGGAGAAGAATTCAAAGAGGTTGTGTGTCATAGTTTAACCCCAGCTGGCAACTAAGCACCACATCATCAGTCACTTCTCTAGCCTCAGCCAGGACAGGCCGTCTCTCTAACTGTGTTTTTATTCATTTGCCTTAACTAGTCCCAACAAATTATTTAAAATTCCTCAGTGGTTACATGTTGTGTGGCATTAGAAAATGGACATCAAACTACAGTGTTTTACTATTGAGTCATAACTGACATATGAGGTAAGATGAGAGAATTTTTTCTAAAGGTTTCCTTTTTGCAGATAACTAATGTTTCATTTTGTGTCTGTATTTTTATGAATTCATAGTCTAGGAAAGGCTGCAGCTGCATTAACATGGAAGTGCAGTATTTTTAAAAGCTTTATGATGTTTGTCAATGGTTAGATTTTGCTGATTTTGATAACAAATAATATCCACAGCTAATAAAAAGAATAGGTCTTGTGAAACGGTTTGAAACTGGAAGAAGCCCTTAAACATTTGCTGTAAGCAGAACTGAATATATATATTGTATTTAAAAATTTTAGCAACATTTTCTCAAAGTAAACTGTTACCATTGTGTCTTCAATATTTTTCTCTGCAGGCTTTTCCAGCAAATGCAGTGACAGTTTTTGTGTACTGCAGCTCGGTGACAGTTTTCTTCACGGTAATAAAGGTGATCAGCTACCGTTTGCACCTTATGTTCGATAAAGGCGAAGTAATTCAACAAAAGCTCTCAAGAAAAAATGGAAGGCAATGTAAAGATACAGAGGTTCAGAAAGGAGAAGCAATTCAGTCCTCAAATTGTAGGTAAGGTTTTCATTACGTTGCTGGCACATAATGTAAAATGGGTGAGTTTGCACCATGGTCCTGTATAGCAGAAATGTGTGTTGAATGCAAGAGTGCTCCTTACAGCTGTATGAAAAATGACACTTTCAGAAACTTGCCTAGTGCTTTCCAGCTGGTAGCTGAAATGTTCTTGTCGTGAAGCAGGCAGAGATGCACCTGATTCAGAGGTCAGGCAGCAGCTGGGCACCATGAAGTTGGTAGAGGAGATATGTAGTGGAGGTGCTAACAAATCCTGAAGAAAACCTGGAAGAAGTTTTCTGGGGAAGCCTTAAATGCTTGCTCCTTCTTCATCCTTCTGTGCTTACCTGCTGGGAAGAGGCAAGAAAGTGGCAGGCACCTGTTGGTGAAAAAAATGCTTTAATATGATGGGCTTGGAAGTCAAGGCAACCTCATATTGCCTTTGTGTGCTTGTAGTAGCTTCCCTGTCAGATCACAGCTAGATGCATAAGTTTCTTTTTCCCATTGTGGTTTATTGTGACTGCTTATGATGCTTTTGTGGACCTCTTCATGAGGAAAGCTAGTGCTGCTTTTAATTCTCAGGGGCATTTGGTAGGTAGTTGTAGCTTCCTTACCAAGGAGCCAAGTACTGTTAGTCTTTGCTGAATATGATCCATGAAGCTGCTTCCAGGCTGTGATGATATTAAAGGTAATAATAATAGCGAGATAAAGACTAGTACTGACATTTTCCAGATTTGTGTATTGGTAGAATGTTCCACTATACACTCTCTGGAATAAATTGAGACCTTTCCTGCTGGTTTTTCAAGCTTGAGTCATACAAACAAATGAAGCTGGCAAATGGCTTTCAGTGATACCAAGTTTTTTGACAGATGTGAAAAGTGCTGAAATAAGGTGCATCTAAAAGTGACAGAAGCATAGAAACGCCCAAAGCAAGCCTTAATTGAGTAGCTTTGTTAAAACTACCAGTCAAGCTTCAACAGAGAGCTCTGTATAAAAGAACTTTGGGTATTTTTTATGCATTTATGGTTGCTACTACTAGTTCTGTGCCAGCTGAGTAATATCAAGATTATTTATGTTCCTCTGTGCTGCTGCTCTTCTGTGTCTTTATACGTGCATCTGTGCTACACTCCTCTCAGTGATGTTGCTGGGACAGTCAAGGTCTACCTGCATCAAGACTCTTCTGAGAAATGCCTGTATGTCACTAACCACACAACATTTTTATTTTAGATAGGATTATGCCTTTCAGACTGTTTTGGCTGAGAAGTAAAGGTAGAATGATTTACAAGTTGCATGTTAAATCACGTGACTGTTCCTCCCAGCTTGATTTGTGTATGCACAACAATCCATTATTTAGTACTTGGTCAGAAAATTAAGAACTTATTTTGACTAGATGAATGACAGAATTTTTTAAACAGACCTTGATGGTTGGCAAGTTGGTTGAAGAAATTTTTGAAGCCATTTAACTAAAAAAAAAATTGTGAAAGACAATAGAGACACCCAGGTAAATAATTTTATAGCTTATATACAGCTTGGGAATTTAAAAAATAAATTTTTGGTGATAAAACAACCCCATAAACAAATAGAAAAGCCCAACCCCATGCTTTTCGACATTTCTCTGTAGTGTTTTTCTGGGTTTTTTTTTTGTTTGATCGTTATTTGTGGTGTGTTGTTAAACTGAATTTTTGTTGGATTATACCTGAGAAAGAGAATATTTGTAGGTTATTGATAGTAAACCTTGTCCAACAATACCTGCTTATATCTATGGAAAAGCTAGTACAACATATGTGTAAAAGGAGTTAGTGGATAGTTTAGTGCATCCACAAAGAAACCGGTCAATAAATTGCTTTATAATACATAAAATTAGTAACGGTTGTATATTTGCTTTGCCTAGATCAGAGCAAAAATTTTATTTTCTGATCTAATGATTGTATTAGTACTCTCTGTCTTGCATTTCAAGCAGGTGTTTTATAGGAGGTTTCTCGATAAACAGGCAGTTAGATAAGGCTGATGTACTCAAGGACTTAGAAAGCAAAAATTGTGAAAGGAGTAGCTTTTGATTGTCATATGTCTAAGGAAAAGTCCCAGCTCGCTTTTGGTGCCAATAAATTTGTGTGTGTGTGTGTCAGGCAGGGTAAATGGCATTGTATGTGCAAAAGGAGGAGGTTGAAGAGATGTCATTGTATTTCTTGTAGCTCTACTTCTGAGGACAGCATAATTGTTTTACATTGAGGGGGTTTTATTCTTTTGTTTTTATCAAGTTGTCCTGGTGAGGGAGGAAGTGCAGAAAGGTATTACAGTATTTTTACAGCCCTGTGCTTTTCTCATTGGATAGGAAAGAAGTGCTGTTACTTCATTGTGCTGTGCTACTTCTTCCCATGTTGTTCTTATTGGTTATTTACTTCCCAAAACTCACTGTGATGGCCTGGGGTAAGAAGCATTGCTTCATTTTTCTCATGCTTCTCCTTCAGCAATAACTCGAGGGATCATGCCGTCGGTGAGACCAGCCAAAACGACTCTACCCAGACAATTCCTGACAGTTCCAGAGTGCAGGCTCCTCCCTCGCAGGACTCTCCTGGAGCCACGGTTAGTACATGCACTTACACTCCTCTAGCAGCGTCCGCACCTCGTGCAGTCCACAGCTCACCACACACAGTTTTGTGTTGCCAGGTACTCATTGCTTGTGACATAGGCCTGCTCCAAGCAGGAAGGGTCATTCCATGCATCCACTGGATATACCACTGCTGCCAGTCAGCCTTGTCCTAAAGGTTTGGTTTTGCAGAGTTGAAACTGTCATACATAATGCTGCACTTCTTAGGAGGGCTCTTTCTCCTCTACAGATAGCAAGTGGCCTTTGTAAATCTTGCCAAGAGCAAATATTTTTTGGGGGCTGCTTTTAGAGGACAGAAAGGCTAATGCAATCAGCATTGTTTTGTTGCCTCTGAAGGGATCTGCTCCTGGAGCATTAATAATTTGGTTTTATGTAAGTAGAATCATGCTTAAAATGAACCAAAAACATCTCTTCAGTATTTAAACAAAGCAAAAAAGCCATTTAAATCCAGGAGATGTCTACAGGAGGTTAGAAGTACCTATATGTGTACTCAGTGTCATTGGCTGTGCTTAATAATTTGAAGGTATTGACATGATGAAAGTGATGTATATAAATGTTATTAAAGAAAAAAACCAGAAACACTCATGATGGGTTGGAGAAATTTTCAAAAAATTAAGAAACAGAATCTTAAAAATTAAGAACAGTGTAATCTTAAGCTACTCCCCTTGCCTACTGTGATAACATCTTTAATTATGTGATGCCATGCTATTTTTTTCTACAGGACTCCTGCCTCAGTCAGTGCAGAGGATGGTTAGTGATTTCTGAATAAGTGGCTATTTGATACTTCATTCTGTCTTCATATTCCTCCCTACCTACCCTTTATCCCTGTTTACTATAAATTGTTAAAATCCTGGTGTGAATCAGAACTATTTCTTCATTTCCTGAAGTGGTTTTTACCTTTTTGTAGCATCTGTATGATTCACAGATATTAATAGTTCTTTTGGTTTGTTTTTTTATGAGGTAAAATATTTTTCACCTTGTTTCTGTCCTACTCTCCGGTATTCTGGTATTTGTCCATTCTGCAAACCTATGTCTTCCTGGGATCTCATCCTAGTCTCCTACTTCCAAACATGTAGGTTGGGTCTTGTCAAACCAAGTCTCCCGTTCTTGCTGCCAGGATACCACCATGAAATTTTAGAAAATAATAATAATTTTCTCTTGTATTTGGTGCCGGTCAGTCAGAAGAGAGAGCCACAGTCATTTTTTTCAATGTCTTGCTCTTAATTGAGCGCTTAGGCTGATGAATTTAAACTCCTGAAGTATTCCTCTGGGGTATTTTGAGCTCCCCAGTTAGTTCCCATGCACAGTGACCGGCTGATGAGAACCCAGCAGAGGCCACCAAGGTGACTGGGGAACATGATGTGTGAGGACAGGCAGATGGGATGTTTTAGCCTTTGTAAGGCTAAACTCTTTTGTAGGCGTGGAAGAAGAGCTTACTGCTGTCTTCAGCTTTTTAATAGTAACATGCACAGCAGATTGAGCACACTCTGCTCAGAGGTTCCCAGTGACAGGATAAGAAACAGTTGCAGTCATGGAAAGCTACAGTTAGATCAATTACATTTATTGTCTTTTTTGTGGGTTGTTTTGGTTTTTGATGGTTGGTATCTTGTTGGTTTTTTTTCTCTCCCTACCAAGTGAGTGGTCAAATACTGGAAGAAGTTTTCCGGAGAAGTTGTGAAATCTCCTTTGGAGATATTCAAAGCTCTGTTGGAGATGGTCCTGAGCAACCTGCTCAAACTGTACCTGCTTTGAGTGTGTGTGTATGGCAGAGGGGATTTGGACTAAATTACCTTCAAAGCTTTCTTGGAATCTAAATGATTCCATATGAATTTAATGTCTCTGTCCTCTAGTTTTCCACTGAGAAATACTTACTAATGCTATAGGCCAACCTTTTCATTCTATTGCTTTATAAACACATAGCTGGAAAAATGGAACAGATGAACACATTCTATTCCTTAATGATTAAAAAAATGTATCTGGATTAGGCACTGCAAAATTATTTTCAAAGAATGTCTTGCTTTTCTTTCCCCTCCCCAGACATCACACACAATTGCAGTGATGCAATTTGGAGCATGACTGTTCTACAACCATCTCCCTCACCCACCCCTTGCATTTTGTGCAAGGTACATGTTCAAATTTCAGTGATTTTAAGCAGCTTACCACTGCTGTAATCAACCTTTGATTAGATGGCTATTGATAGCAGCTACATTGATATTTTTTTTTCCCAACAGAATTTAATAAATTATCATGTTAATCTTGTGTGTTTCTTTTCATTTTTTAGGACCTGCCAACACGGGAAACTATTGAAGATCTTAGAGGTACTTTAAAGGCTTTATGAATGCCCTTAAACTGTTGTTTAATCATTGCTTGGCACAAAAAGTAATGGCACAGAGGACCCCGTGGCAGGTTCTGTTGTGCCTCCTATTTGGATCTGAGTTGAAGAGCCAGAACTAAATTGCAAGGGTATTCTAACAGACTAAGCTTTCTGAGCTGTCAGCCAAGCTGTTTGGGATGCAACCTTTTGAGGGCTGTACAAATAGCTCTCCCAGTTTTGATGCACGGAGGTGAAAGAGCTTTGCCCCACATTCTTGGGAAGCTCTGTGCTTCTGTAAAGTGTTAAACTAGGAAGCTAACACTTGGATTGCATCTTACAGCCCTTGAATATCTGGCTGTAGACTTCTGCTGTGACTGTCAGCCTTCAGCTCTGTGTTTTATGTTCCAGTGCACCCTACTTTGCCTACACTTCCAGTACTTGAGTTGTCTTAATATTTTAAATATTATTTTGTATTTATTAAGGCTGATCACCATATCCTGTGTGACCATTTAGAAATTGCAGAAAATGTTGTAGCAAACCTGCAGCACTGGCTTATTCTTTCTTTCACCTCTATCTAAGTGGGGATAGTTCTACAAAACTTTTTGATTTTGAAATTAGCTGTCTTGGTTATTTAAATAGACATGCTGCTGTGCTTGTCCTGACTTGGAAGGGTTTTATCTTGCTTTTGTAGTATTTCATATCTAGCTACCAAAAAGAAACTCTCCTTGCTTTGGAACTGTTTTAATCAGCTATATCATCTGTGCTTCCTTGGCTCTGCTCTGGATCATGTTCTGTTGGTTAAAGATCATACTTTATTAATGCTTAGTGTTCATGTGAGACCTAATGCCCAAATGTTTTTTCTCAGGTGTTATGGTACTAGAAGAGCAGGCTACACCACCAGTTTCATCTACCTCACCCTGTATCAAAGCAGATATATTACCTGTTTCTACAACCTCCGGTTCAGGTGCCACCACATCAGCAATAGCAACAAAACCAGCTGCTATAGAAACATTTCCTGGTGATGGAGTGAATAGACAGCCTTGTAGCCACCATGGATCCCAAGATATTCTTGTGGACAGGGACATAGCTAAAAACTTCTCCAATATTTCTTCATCACAAGGTGATATTTTAAGGACTGGAGTTTCTTCAGAGCCATGGGACAGTGAAAATTCAGTTTTTTCAGAGCATTTAAGTAATCCTAAAAGCTACAAAAGAGAGACATTGCCAGAGGGATCGCCACAGACAGGCTCTACCAGCAACTGCCCACAGTGCAATGCCATTGCAACCCAAGAGCACGAGCAGATGGAAAATTCTTGCAGTGCTGGTAATAGCCATGAGGACCTTGATTGCTCAGACTGTGAGACTGCTGTTGCAGTTGTGGACAGTTCTCTTCCTGGAGACCAGCTGTGTGAACCCATTAAAATTGTCATCACGATGAGCACTACACCAAACACCACCCTCAGTGACCTGCCGGGCTCTGTCCCCTTACAGGGCCTGGAAAGTGAGAGAACGAGCTCAGCCCTTGACTCTGGTGTAGTTAGAGCAGGCTGGTCAAGTCAGCAAACTAATGAGCAGCTCAGAATCCCTGTTATCACCTTTGACCTGTCTGATGACAGTAAAGCTAAGCCTTGCTCAGAAGTCAGTGAAAGTGAGAGAACTCCAGAAATGCTGAGGGCAGAGCTGTCATCCAACCAATGCTCTGGCTATGAATCGGGTGATGCAGTGAAGGACCTCAGCAACCCAGCGAATACACCTCTAGAAACTAACACTTGTTCAGATCCAAATCAGGAAAATGCTGTGGAAAATGTCCAGTCTGTGGATTTAAGTTCTAAGGAAGACCTGCATAACTTAGACCCGCAGTCCTGTAGAACTGCTCATGAAAAGAGGCACATGCGGGTGTTGAGTGTAGACAGCGGGACAGATGTGCTTTTAAGTAAGAATTTTGTGGAGGTATCTGATAAAGAAAAGACCTTACCAACCTCTAAATCAGATCTGGAA
This sequence comes from Cisticola juncidis, assembly GCA_013400215.1. Lineage (NCBI taxonomy): Eukaryota > Metazoa > Chordata > Aves > Passeriformes > Cisticolidae > Cisticola > Cisticola juncidis. Next base: position 402,093 of record VXBR01001112.1, read on the forward strand.
GCTAAAGAAGGTCAGATACCCAATGAATCTAACTTTCTAGAATTTGTCTCCCTCTTGGAATCCATTAATACCTCAAAGATGAAGACATCTAATCAATCCTCTGTCAAAATGGAGACAACAAAGGAAAATGGGCTTGTTGGAGGTATTATGCATGGATTATAATTCTTTAGAAATAAAGATGTTGTGAAGAGTTTGATTACTTAGAGCACTTTACCTGGATATCTCAGTATATTAAATCAGAGGAAGACTGGTTTTGCTAATAGGGCCAGGGTCAGGCTGGACTTGGTGAGACAAATTGGTTTAGTGAAAGTACGTGGTAGTGTCAACTGCAGCTTTTAAATATTTTTATCTTCTTGAAGAAAACTGTTTTTCTTCCTCTAGGAAACCTAGTGATAAGCTTAGTAGGTATCCATTATGTATTTACTATTCTGTACTAAAATAGTTTGCCTAGATTATTGGCATACCAGAAGTATCTTGCAAAAATGTATATAACTATAGCATTACATCTACCCTTGCACATCTTACCAGGTGCACGTTGAGGGGTTCTCTGTGTGCCTCTAAGTGTGAAAGCTGGAATTGTCACTGGAGATGGTTCAACTTTTAGCTAACACGTGTGTTCACACATATATATATTTCTAAATTTCCTCAATGATTGTGGGTTAGCTTATAATTTAAAAAAAAGAGGAAAATTCATGTGCTTGTTCTCAATAGGTAAGAGTTTTGGTTTTCAGTCACTTGAAATATTTGCCTTTTAAGGATGAAGGTTTGGTGGCTGTTTTCAGAGAAAGCCCCCAGTATGTAAATGAAAAATCTATTCCCATGCAAGTTTCCATTTAGTCAAGAGGGCTTTTATTTAAAACAAACTCAATCAGCTAATTAAAAACCTATATGCAGTATAATTTTTAGCTATTTAATAGAAATTTCTGGTTTTAGTCAGCATTGTCGTCGCTGTCACTGAACTCTGTGACCCTTTTCTGTTCCTTCTGTGGGAAGGACTGTTGTTTTTAGTATATCTAGCAGCCCTCTAACAAAATTAGTAGGGCCACCTAATGAGGATGTGAGATACAGTGCAGTGAAGGCAGATGCAGTCTTGGGGCACTTCCCCGAGTGGTCAGTGCAATCAATTTAGAAAATCTGAATCAAAGTGAAATCAGACAACCCGTGTGTCTTCCCCTTCTCCATAATGTTTGTTTTACCTTAGATCCTATAATAAACTTTTTAAGGAGAGCCTAAGAGGATGCAGTCTCAATACTTAGTTTTCATGGAAGGTAAGAAACTTGATGGTACCCTAGAAGAACAGCTTGGCACTTCTGTTTTGTCTGCTCCCTGTTCCACCAGCTTGTTCCTGCAAAAGCCATCCATTACATGAAAAATGCCCAACTGACTTAAAAGGTTTTTAAAAAGTATTGTGAAATGTGTGCTTTTATCTTGTTAAAAAAATAAGTAGGATTATCTTCTCAGTGTGTCATTTTCTTTTACATTCCATTTGCCTTTCACTCTGTCTTTCTCTAAGTGTATCCTAGCCAATATGTTACACCCCTATCTCATTCCATCTTTCACCTGGGTCTGTTTTCTCCCACTTTTTCTAGTTCTGTGCCTTTCCTTCCTCAGTCATCCCTTCTCAGTTTTGGCACTCCCCTCCTGTGCCGCCTCTGTATTTTTCTTCCCCTTCATATTGGTATGCTCTCACCTTTCCTTCCATTCTTCCTACTAATCTACACTGTTGCTGGTTTAGGCTTTTCTCTTGAGCCCACCTAAAGCTGTTGCCTCCCCACAGCTTGCATTCACTTCTGTACTTACTCTTTTCCCAGCTGAGGAGGGTAAATACAGGAGAAGGGAATTTTGGTTTTCCTAGACCTGCCGCCTCTCTTCTGGTGTATCTTACCCATCTCTCCCGCCTTCTCAGGCTGTTTATTCTTCACTACAGTTTCTATCTGAGTTTATCAGCCTGCCCTGTCGGCTCCAGTCTGTGCTCTGGTTGCCCAAGACAAGTGCTGAGCAAGCCCTACTTCTCACCTGAGCCTGCTGAGCCCTGCTGGATTCCTGGGGTGCAGAGTCACCTACCTGCACAACAGCACACAGCAACGTGAGGGGTGTAGCAAGCAGATTGTGATTTTTTTTTTTTTTCTGTTCCCCAGCCATAAAAAGGAGTGTTTACACAATAACTGTACCTCTGAGTGATGTGACTTAGCTGGAGAAGAGAATTTCAGAGGTAAATCTAAATAAAAATTAAAAAAGAGAGAGTGCAGCTAATCTAGAAAGACCTTTCAGACAAGTGCCCTCAGATAATACGAAGGGTAGGTTGCTGCATGAAAGAAAGCAATGGATGATCAGAATAAGTCAGATTCCTCAGTGAAAACAAAACCCAGACCCCCAACTCCAAAACTTAGTCATGTGCGTGTAGTTATTGTGCTTTAGATCTGATGAACAAGATTCTTACACAAGATCATGAGGAAACAGAAGAATTCTACTCTTCCCTCAAACCAAGCTCTCATTTAGTGACTTGAACTGAATTTCATAGAATCATAGAATGGTTTTGTTTTGAAGAGACCTTAAATATCATCTAGTTCCAAAACCTTGCCATGGACAGGGACATCTTCCACTAGGCCAGGATGCTCAAAGCCCTGTGCAACCTTGCTTTGAACACTTCTAGGGATAGGACATCCACAGCTTGTCTGGGCAACCTTTTTTGATGTCTCACCACCCTCACAGTAAAGAATTTCTTCCTAATACCTATTCTAAGTCTTCCTATTTCTATTTTCTAAAGTCTGTACTTTCGTGAGATAGTGAAGTTGAGCTGCGTACATGTGTAGTTAAGTGTTTCTGTTTGCAGTGTGGGCTCAGCAAGTGTCATCCCGAAGCAGAAGAGGGACTGGAAAGGGGGTGCCCTGCAGGATCAGGGATGGCAGCTGTGGATTCTGCACCTTGAACTGGTGCTGTGGGAAAAATGAGATTCAATCTGAACTCCTTGAGCTTGGGAGAGGTAGTTCAAAGGCAGTTATTTTAAGAGTAAGCAGGCTTTGTTTTCCAGCCCAGTCAGAACGTGCTGTTTGTTAAAATAAATTACTGTCATTACTGTCAGCTTCCCCTTAGCAAGACTGAATTTTAGGAATGAGAAAGCCTTTAATTTGTTTACAGCCTTGCAATTGCAAATATGCTTTAATAATATAGTATCTTGGAACACATCTGAATAAACATTATTCCCACATTAGAGTGGTTGTTAAGAAAAGTGTGTGTGTGTGTGGGTGTGGGGGGGTGGAATAGAGAGCTATGCATCAGTTGTTTTGAGGGAGGAGTTGGATCTGTTTGGTTTTTGTTTTTTTTTAACCTTGCAAACTGTCTAATTGGCAAAAGTTAGCAATAGGTGTTGGGTGCAAATGAGCATGAAATGCGCCCCAGAAAGATTTTTATTAGGCAATGTGAAAAACTTGGCAAATTCCTGGAAAGCTGGATATTCAGAGCTGTGTGAAAGAAAGCTGATATTTTGCATAATTTGTGGCAGGTAGGGAAAAGTGGTCATAATAGTCTGACAAGTGAGTGAATGTCATGGATGGGTCTTTCTTACGTGTGGTCTCTCACAGAACTTGGGTGTTCTATGAAGTAGAAGAGTTGTCATCCTGACCACATAAGCCTTTGCCATAGACAGCTTGGTAAATTGCAATATGAGAAAATGAAAGCCTTTCTTTACACTTCTGAGGCTGCCAGATTTAACCTGTTAAAATAGGATATAAAAGCTGTAAGAGCTATTCTATAGCCATTCCACCTCTTCTAGCTTGTGAGAAAAATACCACTGGTACTGTTGCTAAAGCTGATTCCAGACCAGTGTCATTTTAGTTTTGAATCACACTTGGATCACCCACGATGAAAGTGTGTTGTAGAGCAGCTGCAAATTTTTTTCAGTCTTTGAGAAGTGGAAAAAGACCTGGGTTTACTGGCTGACCTGGGTCCCTCTGATGTGTCTTGAACCAAGTGAGAGCCGTTGTGCATTAGACTTACGCAGGGCAAAACCTCCTGTATGTCCCCTTTGGCACAGCTGGCTTGTAATCTAGGACAGGCAGTATTATCACCCAGGGAGCAAAGCCTGCTGTGGGAGTGGTGGGGACTGGCGCGGGAGAAACTAAACCAGGACTGCGTGGCCTGAATTTGGATGTTTTGCAGGCCCTTTTTAGAAAAGGTACTCATCATTCTGGACAGTGCATAAACCACAACCTCAAGTGAGTTGTTCTGGATCCCAAGCAATTACCCTTCTCCTATAAAAAACTAAAACATACTCCTGTGGGTATTTTTAGACTTTTTATTTTTTTCCCCTTGCATTTTAGAGAGAAGACTATCACGTGCCATGTAGTCATGGGGAAGAGGGATCTTGTACATTGAGTCACCAGTGCAGTTGACAGTCGTGGTGGGAAGTGACAGCACGTGGTTTTGCTGGCAGGGGTGTAGCACCTAGGAAATAAAGCCCTGCCTGGTGCTAGCTCATCTCTTGGAGCAGCTGTGTATCATCCTGGACTCCTGTGCCAGAGAGGGGCCACATGGCATGTGGTGCACCTCTTTGGATGTGGACGAACTGGTGTGCAGAATTTAGTTCTCTGAATCTGGTGCTCTATGTGTAAAGCTTAAAATGTTAAAATTTCAGTCTTTAAATTGAAGAGGTAGTAGTACGTATGATGACAAGTCTGACATCTGCAAAGAAAATATGGGGTTATTTCAGAAGTCTGTATTCTGATGTAATTGGAATGTATAATGATTAGGCTACTTAATCCTAGCTCTGCTGCTGACACAGGAGATTGTTTTGAGCAAGTCACTTCCTGCAGCAGGTACAGTGCCTATTGCTAGTTTTTCCTGTTGCTTCAGAATGAATGTGGCAATCCTCATTAATGGATAATGCCATGTGCTTCTTTAGTGCTCATGCTGAACTCTTGTAGCAATTCCTGGATGGTGTAGTATTCTCTTGGCATTCCCGCTGTTTGGTAGATGACCAACTTATATGTCAGTTTTTTTCTTTTAGTGTATTTGTGGCATAATAGGCAAATTTGGGTTGAGAATAAAGTGCATAATCTAGATGTTTCTGCTAAAGCAATTGGTGAAGAAAGAATTAGTTCTACAGCTTGCAGAACTTTGGTTTCATGCTGGCGCTACCAAAAGCGTAGAGCGATTTGAAATAATTTCTTTGTGGCTGAACAGCCAGCAAATATATTTTAACATGAAAATTTCTGTTTTGGAACATAATGTTGTTGAAGAAAGTGGATTCTGTAGCAAAACAATTAATTAACAGAAGAGAGATAGGCTTAATTAGCTTAATTCTGCTTTGCCCAGGTTTCAAAACAGATGGTGTTTGAAATTATGACAGCAGTGGCATTTTGTTTTACAGAAGTGAGCTGTGAAGGTTGGGATAGGGATATGTAAGTAAAAGATGAGGAAGAAGGTTTGGAAGACTCTGGTAAGAGGCCACAATTAGTAAAAATGTTTTGGAGGAAAGTTACAGAGTAATAAAATTTCATTCTAATTACCTAATAATAAGGTGACTTTAAAGTTGAGATACACTGATAGTTAGTTATCATGATTATTGTATCACAGAATTAAAGAATGGTTTAGGTCGGAAGGGATCTTAATAAAAAAGGTTAAAATAACTGCCCTCCCCCTCGCTTGGCAGGGATGCCTTCCACTAGACCAGGTTGCTCAGAGCCACATCCAACCTGGCCTTGAACACTTCAGGAATGAGGCATCCATAACTTCCTAGGGCAAGCTGTACCAGTTCCTCACCACCCTCACAGGGAAGAATTTTTTCTAAATATCCAATTGAAACCTGCCCTATTTCATTTGAAAAACATTCCCCCTTGCTCTGTCATTAAACACTCTTGTAAAATGTCCCTCTTCAGATTTCTTGTGGTCTCTCTTTAGGTACTGAAAGGCTGCAATTAGGTCTCCCTGGAGGTTTCTCTAGACTGAAATCTCAGCCAACTCTCCCACCCTTTCCTTGTAGGAGAGAGGTTCCATCCCTCTGATAATCTTGGGGGCCCTTCTCTGGACTCCCTGTATTAACATATGTACAAAAGCTGTTTCATTTCAGCTGTAAAATTGTGTGCAGCCTCCTCCTAGACAAGAACAAGGGTTTGTCTGTAAAGGACAAACCCTTGACTTTGGATGCTTAAAATCTGTTGTATGAGTCAAAAAGTTACATGGCAAAAGAAGTTATGGTACTGTAACTGCTTTTAAATTAGGAGTTCATTTGTCAGCTCTGGGATGGTGTAGTTGTAAGTAATGTTGATATGCTGTTAAAAGTCTTTAGTGCAGAAAAAATGTTTACTGAAAGTATCTTATGTATGGGACATATAAGAATTGTTCCTTTTCCATAAGTATTTTACCGTGATAGCTTAAGCCTGTGCCTTGTGCTCTATCAGAATATGAAAATGGTATTCAGACCAAAACTTGGCTGTTTATGCAGGACTCTTCTGAATCACCCTGCACCAAGACTGATTTAGCCTTGAATCCTGATAGTTACACCTCACATGTCTGAGTCATGTGGCATATAATTTCCAGATAAATTATGTGGTTATTGCAGAGCCTAGGTCTGATCTTGGTACTAAGGTGACCCCAGCCACGCATGAGCTGGAGACATGTGGAACAGTGGATAAGGATAAATGGCACAGGGAAAAGTGTAAGTACACTGCCATGTTGTACTCTTTGGTCTTCTTTTGCCCTTGGAAAAGGCTTTTCCTGATGTTTGAGCTTTGCCAGCACAGTTTCCGTGCAGGGAGCGTTTGGTGACATAGAGCCGATTGGATTGCATACTCTGGCAGGACACTCCTAGTCTAGACACCTCTGTCTTAATTTAAATACTGAAGGTGTAAGTCACCTGGAAGAAGATGAGTAATAATCTTGAAAACCAGTCACAAAGCCATCATGGCCCACTTTTCCAGTGCTGGAAGTATTCATCATGGTATTGTCTGATTGGCACATAAAGCCTGTAAGAAGCAGTATGTTTAGGGTTTTGTTATTATGACTCTTTACCACAGAAGGAAAAAGAAGTCTGCAAGGCTTGAGGTTTGGAATGGAAAACAGAGAAGCATATTCTGAAACCACTAGATAATCAGATTTAAAAAAAATCTCTTTAATTGTTCCATCCCTAAAGCTAGTTTGGGCACTGTGGGACCAATTAGGTTATTTAAACCACAGTTTCTGATCTCTATCAATTATTCTTACAGCTTGAACAGCCCAAGCCTTTAGGAAGGTCATTTTGATTAGGTATCTGTGGCTCCATCACCGCCCACAGGTATGGTTACATCATTAAGGGGGTGCTTCATTAATGACAGCTTCTGCTTAACCTGGAGTTTAAGTCTTTAACTGGGAAAGGAAAAAAATGTTGTCTCTTCACCTAGTTGCTTTTTTTCCCCCCCTAAGATAGAATAAAATAGACCTGGAAGACCTATTGAATTTTGCCTCCATGCACAACAAAGTACTTGCCTATACCAAACTTGTGCTCATTTCATTGTATTTATAGCACAGGCTTTAGGGTGTGAGGGGGCTTTTTCCTGTGAGTTGAAACTGGTGTGGAGATGTTTTAGCTCATGAAGGTAGATTTGTTTGTAGAAATAATGTGTTGGTAGATCAGCTGATAGAGCAGCTTGAGGAGAACAAGACAGATGATCTGAAAGGTCTGCATATCTAAAAGCTTGTTTATTTTTTTCAGTTTTATCAGCTGACCTTAGAAAAGCATCTCTTTACAAGCCTTCATTCTGTTTTATCCTTAGACTGACTTAGATATGACACCACTGTTTCTTGACTGGTGATGCTTGCAGGTTAGGATGATAATTATATTGGTGAAAAATATGGCTTAAGATATGCAATTTTCAGTGGGGTGAAATTTCTGCGTTTTTTTCCTTGATCTGAGGTATTTAAACAGCAGGTATTGCAAGAAGTCTGGGTAAGAGGGTTTCAATACACTTTGCTTGGTATAAAAAGCTACAGGACTTACTGAGGCATCTCCAACAAACACCCCTCTTTTCCATTTAGAGCGTTTAATTGCACAACTGCACGGGATACTGATGAAATCACTGTCTTAGTTGTACTTTAAAACCCTAACAGGTATTTTTTTTGGTTTATAAACAAAGCACAGCTGAAAAATGTTCTGCTATTCGCCATGAATATGTTGTACACACATGAATTTATATGAATAAATGACATGCATGTGTAGAGAGGTAATAGAAATATAATTGGTACTCAGTCACAATTCGACAAATACTTCATGTGTATTTTTGAATCTATGGTTCTGTGTTTTCCAGGCATAGGATAATCTGCTGTGAAATTTTTTTTGCCAGTTTGCCCTTTTTCCTGCACCAGGTGTGTGGCCAGTGGGGATGAGGGATTAGGCAGCTATCTGCTTTCCTGTCCAAGAGCTCTATTTCCTTTGAAGGTCCTGCTTTCCCTTTTGTAAAAGAGGAACGGGCCAGTGCTTCTGCTTTTCCACTGCCAGCATGCACAGCTTGGGAACAAATTACAGCCCCCAGGGAAGCAGCCTCTCACCATTCTAGATTAGGAACAGATTGCTTCCCTCTGAAACAATAGGGGAAGCAAAGCAGAAATTCTCTCTTGTTTGTCCTGTACTTCACACAGTGTGTTCTTGAAACAGCCCATTCATGAGGGTCATAGTACCTCCTCATCCAGATTTGTGGTTGTATTGTTTTAAGTAATGGTAGTGCTTTCCATAAAACTAGCAAATACTGCAGTGTTTTAGATTTTCATTTTTAGATGCTCTTATTCAGTAGTTAATGAACAAAACTCTTGAAAGTTGTCTGTGGCTCCACTTCACTGCCCTGTTTTCCAGATAGCCAGATGACGGAGAGAAAAGAAGAAATGGTGGGAACAGAAAAGCACTGTGAGCAACTTCCTAAACAGGAAAGATCAGATGTACAAAGCCAAGATCGTGCTAGTACTAGTCCGGTGCTACCAGAGTCTGCCAAATTTGCAGCACTGTAAGGCCAGTTTACTTTACAATTTTGTACTTCAAAGATATGATGTAAGCTGTTTTGTTTCACTGAGTAGAAATGACATAAACTTTTAATTAACCTCTCTTTCTTTTTGTTTTATTGAGAACAAGAAAAAAATTCCTCATAGTAGTTTTGAAACATTTTTGTGTCAAGTTACCAGGGCAGCAGGCAAAGGCAGATAATCTACCGGGTAACTTCTCAGCAAGACAGTTCTGTCTTGCAAGTAATAAGTGGACCTGAGGCGTCTGTGCAAGATGAGCTCTCCGTGGATGCAATGCATGTGTTCATAGATGAAAACGGTGAGTTTATCTAGTTGGGGTAATTGCAATGCATGAGGAAATTTTTGAACAGTTCAGATGTCCTGGAAGGTTATTTCTCCTGACTGTTACCAGTTGCATGTTTTTCTGTGTGTGTGGGCAAAAAAAAGGCTTAGTAATTTAAAGTCAGATGAGCAATAAATAGAGTTTCCAAATCCACCAATGACCATCACAGAGCCAAGTCTTACACAGTGCCTGAAGTTTATCTTCCAAACATCATCCTCAAAGGATGCTGGCTGGGCCAGAAGACAACTTTTGTCCCATCAGAAGAGCCCCTGGTGTTTTCTGCCTGGCTAGAAGTTTTGCACTGACCTAGCTGGGCAAAATATGACTCCTCTTTACAGTTTTGTTCTTCAGCTGGCTTAGGATGACCTCTTGATATGGTGATGCTTGCTATCATTTGGAGTTGTGATCTGCTACTCCTTTAAAGAAGATTAATGAGTGACCAAATCTTGTCCCATGCATACACTTGGGATGCCACTGCTCTCAAGCTATTCTTGGAGTCTGAAGCTGTAGGATGGGTTTGAGTCCTGTGTAGTACCCTTTGAGGTACTGGCTCATATCTCTGAAAGACAGCTGTCCCAAAAGCCCTATTTCCTTTAAAGTTGCCTTCGAAGTCAGCATGGAGTGAGTGGTCATGGTACTGAATCTGTGACCCTGGAGATACTTTGGTTTTCTGCCTGTTCCTCCTGGCTCTGCTGGCAGCCTGCAGCCGCTGTGCTCTGCCACTCCGCTCTCTGCAGCAGCTGCCCGTGGGGCAGGTGACACAGCCTCTGGGTCAGCCAGCACCCACCCTTGGCTTTGTGCTGCCTCTGCAAACAGGGAGGAGCTGTGGCTGCACTTCTAGCAGAACTTTTTGCTGCTTGGTACCTACAGACCTCACCTTTGTGACTGGAAAAAGGAAAATCTGATTTCACATTTTATGGTGAACTTACATTAATCAATGTGCTTTGCATTTCATTTACATGCCTTTTAAATTTTCACTGTGACTTTCGTGTTTTGATTTGTCTCAGGTTTTCAGTTGTTCAAATGTTAATTTGCTTTCTGAAATCTAAAATAAGCCAAATGCACAGACTGAAAAATATATATTTATAAACATGCCTGACCTAAAATATGTATTTTATAAATTTCTTGTGTACACAAATGATTGCATCACTGAACTGACATTTTTTCCCTCTGTATTTTCTAAAGGGGAAATTAGATCCTGCTATTTAAAAGCTGGTTGTCAGAAGGAAGGAAGTTTTAGACATCAGCTATCAAATTGTGATTGTATGTCAAATGCTCAGTAAGTAAGCCTTTATTTTTAGAAACGTTGAAAGTTTTCATTTCTGGAAACTATGAAACTGTAGCTGTGAAAGATGCATGTGAAGGGAAGTACAGTGGTGAATAAATGTGTTAACCTTTTCTAGAGAAGTCAAAGCATGAAAATTTTTTCACTTTCTGGTAAAAAAGTGACAGCTTTATAAGAACATAGGAAAGAAAAAGTGAAAATGAAAATTAGAACTATCCACTTGGCTTTAATTACTTTCTGGGAATAGCCAAAGTCAAGTGCAGCTATTATAAGTAAAATTGTAAATAAAGCAAGTGGGACTGTTCTATCAACCTTGTCTTACTTGCTTCCCATACCTCTTACATTCTTTGAGAAATTTTAGTGCTGTGTCAGTATCAGTCACTGACATGTGGATTCTAGCAGCAGAGCCTTTCACCTTCCTTTAAATCTCTTAAATCTCTTATTTGTGGCTCTAATGAAGTATCCAAACAATTTGGTTTTTTCAAAAGTTCTTTTTAGAGTGATCCATACAAATCCTATACTTATTACTGTGGTTTCCACACTCTTCCATGTGATCTGTTGTTTGCATATCTGTAAAAAGAATTTTAGCTGATCATAAGTATTTTAAATAAATAATTTTGTTTTTCACACTGTTTTACAGCATTTAGAGAAATTGAGTGAGGAAGTGAGAATGGTCATCTTTTAATAGCAAATACTGTTCTTCAAGTGTTTGGCTTTTAGTGGGGACTTTTGAAAAACTTGGGACCATACTAAAAACAGCATTAGCATGTTGGATAAAATACTAGCAGAAGAAACATAGACTAATGCTTTTTTTTGTCAGTGGGCAAAGAGTCAAAAAATAAGAAAAAATTGAGTAATAGATCTGTTCTGCCTGTCTCTAGCAAAATAACCACCTCCCCTTCATCCTGATAGAGTTCAGTTTTGACCTGAAAAATCAAACATTTTACTCTGGTTCTATTTATTTCTTGCAACTCTGTTTCACCTTGCACAGAACACCCTTCTGCTCCCCCTTCCTATAACTGTGAACTTGAATCTGTCCTAAATTCAAAAATAGTTTTCTGTCCCCTGACTTCTAGCAGTAATTTGTTTTTAATCAAAGGAAGGGCTATCTTCCTTCTCTTAGTAAGAGGTCATGCTGAATCTGCCTTTGCTAGATGCTTATGTGACACCACTGTCTTCTCGTACTAAGTGCTGTTTTTCAGTTGTGGTTTGCAGACCTTAAGGGATGAGATTTATTTTGAAGGAGTCTATTCAACCCTATTAACAAAAGCAAGTTCAGATAGTCTTTACAGGCATTTACATGCATGTAATTTCTTAAGATGAGCACCTTTGCTGGAAATCTCAGAGTATAGTGATAGTTCAGGGAATGGAACAGATCAGCAAAGAGAAGTGGGTTCCCAGGACTTTCTTTGTGGGAGTTAATGGGAAGCCAGAACACAAGCTTTTCAAAGAGGAGAGCAGCATGAAGGAAAGTGCAAAGCAGAAGTTAGTATGAAAAATAAGGAAAGGGGACAAGAAGCTTGAAGTGTGCTTAGGCTGATTTTTGAGGTGTGATATGTCTAGGCCATAGAGATTAGTGAGAGCTGTTTGTTCAGTTGGCAGTTTCTACCATCTGTGAGTAGATTGAAGGGTAGCACAGGAAGGAAGGGGGTTTTGTTTTTTCTTCAGGTGTTCACCATCAAGTAGTTTTGTATTTAGACAATATGGAGCACTTAAAGCATGTAGAAAATGGAGGAGCAAACCTGCTTTAAGGACAGTACAGGAATTATGCATCTTTCCCTTTCCCCTGTCCCTACCTTGCTCATCAGTTGTGTCAGGTTATGATCTTTTTTGCGAAAGATGAACCAAATGATCAGTGAAGGAAAGGTTATTAGTGAAGAAAAAGGCAAATAGGATAAAATAAAGCACAAGGTGTAACCAGCAAGTGCTTCACTTAATCTCTTCTGTGTGTCTGCCTGTAGAGGATCCTTGACAAAAATGATTCCCTTGAGGGTGGGCCCTGTCTGATGAAGATCTCCATTGTAAGAGTAGTCTATACCAACAGAAGGTGCTGCTGTTATGGAAGGATATTAGAAAAGAGACACAGAAAGCACCTCTGAGATGAGCATGACTTATCTACTAGCCCATGAAAACATTAACTAAGGAGAAGACAATGATTTTGACAGTACGTCTTCATGAGCAATTGAAGTGGTGCAGAAACAACCAGCAGCTTTGGGCTTGGTGTCTGAATTAATTAATGAGCCATCCAAATTAGATGTCACAAGTCAAGAGAGATGCAGGAGAAAATTAAGGCCTAGCCAAAAGAGGTGTCATCCTCCTTTCATAGGAGGGGGTAGATTTTTGGTCTTGTGGAGCCCAGATTTCAGAATTTAGATAGAGCATAGAGCACAATACGAAGGTTTGTAGTAGATGTGCTTGAGCTCTTAAAACACTTATCACCAATCATGCTTGCTTTATACCATTAATATTAAGCTGCTCCTAGGGGCAAAATGTCAAACTGAGTTGACCAAGTGGAGTAACGACGTGGATTTAAATGGACTATGCCCTGATGTGCTTCTTTATGAGGACAATTGACCCAGGACAGAGGATGACAAGAGGCCTCTTGCTTTGTGGGTGTTGTTGGAAGAGGCAGCAGACCTGTCCCTGGGGTCTGGGAGCTGTGATGCTTCTGGGTAACGCTGCAGTTGTGAAAGGGGGAGGAATTTTGACTGGAGAGGGTATGGACTGTGCCTGATTTGTCAAGAGTAAAATAATGGCCTTATGAATTGGCCAAAGGTAATTATCTTTTAACAGTGTTATGCAAAAATGAAGATGTTTAAATACTACTCAAAAAAAGTTCCCAAAGAAAGCCTTGAGGCAGACTAACTAATGTTTTATGATCTTCAATTCAAATTATAACTTTCTATTTCTGTCTATTTAGTCCTACTATTGCCTTCTCCATTTGTAGGCTTAAGCATTTCACATCCAACTATTAGGAACTGAAATTAAAGTAATATTCTTATGGCCCATAAACATTTTATCTTTTTGGAATAACGTCTGAAGATAATTTCTCACAAATAATTCAAAATCTTAACAATGTCATTGTCACAGAAGTGAGGATGTGTTATGGTTTTATTTTTCTTCTTTGTTTTTTGTGTGCTTCCTGCTTTTCATTTGCTTAGGGAAGGGCTGTATGGACAACAATGGATTGCAATGTGCCAGAGAAAGCAGATGTCCAAATCTGAAGGAGTCTCTGATTGCTTCCTTCTGAGACTCCTTGACATTGCAGGCAATACTGTTCAAAGGAATTAGACTTTGTCTTGTCAAATATTGGTGGTCCATCACCTCTTTTTGGTTCTGCAGTGTTGTGAGATGATCTTTGGAGTATTCTCCAATATGAATATATTTCATAATTTTCTACTTTCTGTCTTTGTTTGGTTCTGTTTCTTTAGTTTTTATTGTTGGCTTTTTCAACTATAGTAGCTGTCCTAATATTTCCTGCACTTACAGTCCTTGTCCTGGGAATTTTTCAGAGCTTCTTAAATGTAGTATAAACACTTTCTTATTAATAATATGCAAAATTATCCCTTATTTGTATTAAAGGTTACTGAGAATTAGAATTTTTTCAGATTGCCCCTGTACTTGGTTCTTGCCAAATTGTCTCTCACTTGTCTAGCAGTCCAGCTTTTAAAATATTTGAAGACTTAGCCAAGTGAAATCTTGTGGAGGTTTTATGTTGTAGTTATTGCCAAAAGTAGATAATTCCTTTTTCAACATAATCCCCACTTTGGTGGGTGATTCTTGTTACTGCATTAGGTAAATTATTTAAACACTGGCACGACTAATCAAGTCAACAGTTGTTGTCAGTGTGATTACCCTGAGCCCACTTTTGTCTGTTGGCTTGCCAGCAACACCTCTTACCAGTCCCAGTGAAATGGGTTCCCTGCTGAGCTAATTGTGTCTAAGTTAGATGCTCCTATTACTTTGCCAAGTTCACCTCTAGCCATAAATTGCATTGTGACAGGCTTTGACAAAGGTATAGACTCTATTCCCAGCTCATGGATTATGTTAGAAATTAGTACAAAACGACCAATTGAGTCTGTTCTGAAGTGAGTCACCCAGACATGGGATGGAGCCTGGCTTTCCTGGAGGTGGCTGAACAGAACACCTGCTTGCCCTGAGGCTTGGTGACTTGGAGAGGCAAACACCATCACTCCAAATATCCTCCTTTCCTCCTTCTTCACTTAGATTTATACTCTGAGTGCCATACTATAGGCAATGCTCCTCCTCTCAGCTGCTGCTGTTCCCCCAGCCTCCTGCCTGCCGGGGTGCTGTGGGAAGCAGAAAAAGCCCTTGGGGCTGTGTAAGGGCTGCTCAGAAATAGCTAAAACATACCTATGTTATCAACACTATTTCCAAAACAAATCTAAAACATAGCTCCATACCATTAAGAAAATTAACTCTACCCCAACCAAAATCGGTGCAAAGAGAAATAAGGATTACCCAGCTCTTAGCAAAAAGCACCTTTACCTTAGGTGCACATTCTCCTTGCTGTGTGAAATGTGAGCTTTCATTTGGAATCCATTATGTATAAAATCCAACTTGCTCTATACCTTAAAAAACATTATTTCAGTTTGAGCCTTTTCCTCCTTTCTTGGTCATGTATCTTTTCATTTACCTGTAAAGTTATTAAAATAATATCACTTTTTGTAGGATAAAATTATATTCATGTTTGTTTCATTACTACACGTGGTTCAACCATACCAGTACAATCATGCATTCTCATATTGCACTTTGCATGTTTTGTCTAAGCAGCTGATCCTCTGAACTCCTCACCTTTTTCACATGAGGCTGACACTAAAACAGGCTTCTAAAAACCTACATTATAGCTAAAATATTTTGCTGTAGAGATAGAGACCGCAATTTAAAACAGTTGCTTAAATTTTTTTTGTTTGTTTTGAGAATAATTTTATTTTTGATATCATCAGGGCCAAAAGTTTAAAGAAAGTATTTGCAGCAAACTAGTGGCTAACAAGTACTAAGAAAATAATTTACAGTACCTGTCAGTACAGCTGCAGAGTGCTGGTGTTTCTGGCCCTGGGCAAAAGAGAGAATGTCATATCAATGAGCTAACTTATTTGATTTACATTCTCATCCCAGAATGAGTGTGTTATACTATATGAAGGCCTATCTGAACGCCTTAGTGGTACTATATGTCTCCTTCATAAATCCACTAATATTTAGTGTGTTCACTGCTGGAAAAGGTCCTGAACCTTTGAGTTTATTTCTCATAGGAGAGAATAGATTTTTTTTTTTTTTGGTGTTTCAGAATGTTGATTTAGAATGTGACCAAAAAGTATGTCACTAAAGCATCTTTGTATTTCTCAGCAAGGTGACCCAAATAGCACAATCCCCCACTGCTACTGCTCTTGTAATAAGCTACTGAATCTTAAAGATTTCTTAATGCTGCCTGTCAGGTTGCGCAGTTCTGCAGTTCGCAGCCGTGTTTTGAAATGGATGCGACAAATATTCTTTGAGATTCAGTGATTTCAGATGAACTGCTCCCCTGGGCACAGAGCTGCTTGAACACAGAAATGAGCAGGGTGTGCACACCGAAAATGGTAATGTTATCTTGTAATGAAGCCATGGATTTTTCTGAGAAGTACTTTTTACAAACTCAGTAGCATTTTCCTGATGGCTTGCAAGGGGCAGGAGGAAACATTTGCGTTAAGCTTGGCCAGTTAAAATCCTTTCCTTTATTTGTGTAGGGGTTTTTAGCCCTTCTTTCACTGAACAGTGAGCAGGGACATGAGTGCTTTCAACAGAATGAGACTCAGAGGAGAGAGGGGACCATGCTGCCACATGATGGCAGCAAAATCCTGCTCAGGACTAGGAGCTTATGGAGTGCTTCATGTATTGGAACTGGCTTCTCCTCTGTCCCCTGCCCTTCCTTCCATAAGGAGCTAAAAGGAATGTTTTTAAGTATTTTGGAGGTAACCCAACTGTGGAAACTATTAATGTGCTAATTCCAATAAGAATGCATCTTCTCAAAATGCATCCTCTAGTTTATTAGCTAACTCATACTGTTTGTTTTTAAAGTTTTTAATATTTTTATCTTTGCTTTGAAATGTAATAAGCTTGCAGTTCATCAGTTTACATGGTTATTAGCAAAACAAAAGTATCTGAATACTAGGAAGTAAGAGTGTACTGAATGGACACCATTCCTAACATTTGAATAAGAGTAATTTGTAACTTCCTGCCTTCATATTGACCACAGTGCCTTTGGGAATGTGCTTTACCAGGCCTTTCTGTCCATCTGCAGTACCTGACTTAATATGTGCCACTGCTTGTTTTGCAGTCTGTTGCAAAACTGCAACAGTGATCTGATATCATTCCTGCCCTTTATTTCAGTATATCACTACATCCAGCTTTCACATTCTCTAAAGTCAAATGTTTTGCATTATTGTCATTAGGGGTGTTATTTTTGCTAGTTAAAACAAATGCCAAAAATTGTCCCCAAAATCCTGTAGTAAAATGTGTATAAACACTCATTTGTACAACTAGCAAAATATGAACAAGATTTAAGAGAGATTTCATCTTTAGCTTGACCTATCAGATGTAAGCACTGAAGAAAGTTAAGATGCACGTTCTGAATTAATTTTACTCTTTATGAAACTGCTAACGTCTTACAAAAAGAGTGAAGAGTGCTTCTTGTTTGAGTTTTCTGTTTCCTGTGTTTGGATTTGTCACTTAATTATCCACTGCTAATGCAGCTATCACTGGCATATTTCAATCTTCTTGCATGCTCTTGAGTTGCTTTTAGTGTAAGTCTTGTTGTTTGGCTTTTTAAGAACTGTAAGCCATCATTTTCTTAAAAGATGCAACATCTACAGCTTTAGGGTCAGGCTTGAACTGTGCGGTACTCTGGTCAGATTGGTGCTGACAGCTTTCTAATGGAGACCTAACGAGCAACATCAGTTCAGGCAGCTACATTTGAGCCACAAACTGACTGTTTGCACAGGGGTATGAGTGTGTTGAGTTCCTGCTGTGTTGTCAGCACTGGCTGGGCCTTGTACAAGCACATCGCTCAGGTCTCAGTTCAGTGCCAGTACCCTAGAAGCGATTGTTTGCTGGATGTGCAGGAGAAGATGTTTCCAACTCTGAGATGCCTTCTGCCTTGTCACGGCTGTAGTTGTTTACCATCACCTAAGGGCAGTATTTTAGGGAGCATTACACATAGCTTTCAGCTACATTATTCATTATTTTTATGGATATTTATTGTACACTGTAAACTCTGTAGTGACCCAGACAGACAGATCCTCTGGGCAGTCCATAGGGATCTTTCTGGCTTTAAGCATGTGAGGACCTGGCCTTTCTCCAATGTGCAGGTTAAAATTAAATTTAACCAAAACCTGCAAAACAGCTTTATTAACAGGGAATTCTTTGTGGTGTGGCTGTGTAATGAACTTACCTTTAGAGGGGTTCAGAGCCAAGGCTAGCTAATCCTAACAAAGGGGACAATTTAGGCTGGGTTATATTTGAATGGCTCAGGCCATGTTGTCAGTGGTTTAAGTCAACAGGCTAAACAGAGAGGGAGAAGGAAGATTTTTCTGGCACTGTGTGGTTATACTGAAACATCCTATGTGTTATATGATTGCTCCACTACCTTATGCTTACTGAGTGTTCTTACGAAATAGGATTACGAGCCAGAAAAAAATTCCTGGTTTTATACCAAATTATCAGTAGAGGGTGCTATGTTTCTTTTGAATTTAATCTGTGTAGGTTATATGTTTATCAAAGATATTTTTAGTTAATAATTTATTATTCAAAATTTAGTTCAATTATACCTTTGCTTACATTAGCAGTGCAGTTTACTGTGATAGATCTTTATAATATTAATTTGATTCCGCAAATGAACTGATTTTCTATTTAGCAAGATTCTGTGTTATATTGCGATCAGCTCCATTATAATGATTTTATGATTAGAGAGTGTTTGCTCCTATTTATATATGGTAATAAATTTATAGAATCTAGTTTGTAGGCTTACAAAAACACAAACACCGTTATCGCATTTCTTACTGGTGTTTGCTGTCAGTGTGATAGCAATGTCATCAGATGAGATGTACAGTTTCTAAGTAGCTGTGCAAGCAATTCATCTTTGGGGGTAGTGAGTGAATGTCAGACAGAGGTTGTGTGCAAAATAGGGATAATGAAGACAAAAACAGCAAACAGGAGCTGAAGGAAATGGAAGATGAGGAGAGAATAAGAAGATACAGAGAAATGAGGCTGATGACTGACAGATGACAGATTCTGATTTTCGAATTGTTGCTTTGCTAGCTCTGCCTTCCCAACTTCTCTGCCCTAATTGTTTTTTCAGGCTTATAAAATTTCTGACTCTTCCTCACAGTCAGTGTCCTGCCTGTTTGTGGTCTCCTCTACCACTTGCTGTAAGGCGGAGCTATGGATTTTTAATGTAAACATAAAACAGACTATGGGTGCTCTTGGCTTTTTGGTTAACCTCAAGTCTGGTGGGAGATGATTTGATCTCCTAAGTTTATTCATGGAAGAAGTCCTAATAGTAAAAGATTTTTGATTTCTGAGAACTCATAGACTCCCCTGGTATTGTGTTCCATCCATCTATCCTTCTGCCATTTCCATTTTTGGTGAATGTGGGATTAAAGATGTGGTCTGATCCCAAAATACTCTTGGCTTTTATAGAAAGACAGCTAAAGATGCAGAAATTTAGTGAAGACTGACTCTTCGTTCAGGAAGGCATGAGCAACCACTGTTTTATTCCCCCTCTCTTTTATTGAATCACATTTTGGGCTGGAATTCCCAGGCTAGTGTTCCTGCATAGCCTGGACTAAATTTGCCTTTTTCCTGCTGTGAACAGGGAGACTCAGGGTTGCACCCACAATGACAAGGAATGGGACAGCTCATCCTGAGGAAACAAACAAAAAAAATCCTTTGCCTTCCTTCTGACTGGACAAGGTTGCTCTGTAGCCTGTATCTGTGGGAATCTTACTCCTGGGAGACATTCCTCAAGGCTTCCTCCACTTTCTTCCTGCTTGAAACTTCTGGTTGTGATCCAGGATCTTGGATGAATGCCCATCCCTTCTGTACTGTTTTCTTAATAACTGCTGACAAAGGAGATGATTCTTACAGAGGGCTGCCTTGTGGCTGGGACATCAAGTGGGTTGTGTTGGATACAACCCACTCAGTTGCTGGTGCTGTCCAAAGGGAACTTGACAGCTTTCCTGAATCCGAGGATTGGATCACGCTGCTCTGTAGCAGCAGGAGTGTGGAGTGCAGAGGAAGCCCTTAGGGTCAGGAGCGTGGGGTGCTCTCATTTCTGCTCAGCTGAGAATTCTGCTGGAGTGGCAGATGGTAAATATCAGGTCTGCAATTCAAGCCTGATAGCAATCAAGGATTTGAAAACATTAACTACCTGGCTCAGAAACCAGAGGTAGGATGGCTCCTCTGCTGACATCGCGAGGCTAATTGTGTTCCTGTTGGTCCAGGCAGAGCTAGAAAATCCTGGAGGGGAGGAGACAGTTTGTGCATTTCAACCTGTTGGTGTGACACTTCAGCCCTTCTTTTTAGTAATCCAGGCCTTGAACTATGTTCCAGAACAATGCTAACCCCTGCAGCTGAAGTTAACAGCCAGTTATGTGCAGGACAGCCACTATTTTAATGCCTTAACAAGGGTTGCATAGCAGCTTTTGGGAACTGGCCACCAAAAGCAGGGAAACTTGAGTTAACTAAAATTACTAAGGTGCCTTTGGGGCAAATGTAGGATGTGCAAGAGGAGGGTTTTAATCTTTGCACTGCCATAGGCCTCCTGGCTGACTGCAGGCAGATTGCTCTAGTTTCTTCCTGCTTGTCTTTATGCAAAATAAGAACAACAGATAGTGACTACCTTGCATGAGCACTTTCACCTCATGTAGATAGAAAAGCAGTAAGAGCCCAAGGCAGATACCAGAGGCAGTGGGGCAATGAACTTGGAGCAGAATACCTGATGTATAAATCCCATTTGGAAAAGAATTAGAAAGAAGTATTCAAAGTAGATCTCTTCCCCAGGTAACAATTATTTCATTTCAATGAAGTTTTCTTTGAAACCCGGTCAGTCATGTTATGGTAACACCATTTCTGCAACCCTACAGGCACTGCTGCTCTAAGTGCAGATTTTCCTGAGTGTTTAGGTGGTGTGCCTACAACACCAAACAGTAAATGTGAGGAAAAATAATAAATAGTATCTTGCTCAGGGTGAGTTTACACTCAGTATGGGGAATATCTGAACTAACCTTCTATGAATTACCTCATGTATTGTTATCTTGCTAGGGAAGAGGGAAGTTCTTGTAGTCTGAATTCTCAGTAGGGTTAATCAGTACTCATCGAATTCAGTGCAGGTGAAACCAGACTAGCTTGGTACCTAAGTGAGCCCATTGGAAGCTATTCTGGGATCTCTGCAGTATCTACTTTGCAGTTTTGCTCTGGAGAAGTGCATCTCTAAACTTAAATTGTCAATGGACAGAAAAAGGCACTTCTGAAGTGTGATTCCTTGAGGGTGTTCATCTCAGAATGAGAAAAACTGTGATACAGAAGTATCTGTTTCTCTGTGGTGGATGTAGTAAATCAAGTGCCTCTGAATTTGGGTGTTAACTGCTTTGTGGATCTGTGCTAGATTTGAGATATGAAGGTGGAAGGTTCCCAAGTCCTTTGAGCCAACCAGTAGTGTAATTATGGGCTTTCTCCTGTAATGTTTCAGAATTGTTAGGAAAATATTACTGCCTAAAACAATCTCCTTCTTTCCTGTCCTCTGTGCCCAGTGAAATACAGTTCAGCTCCTCCAGTACTACCACTTCAGAGAGCCAAGAACCATCTTCTGGAGATCAAGCAGCCAGTGCACTTCAGCAGCAGCTCCTACTGATGGTGGCCAGAAGGACCCTTTCAGAAAACCCACGGGTACATTGTAATATCTGAGTTTCTAGCATCTTGGTGAATTGCTCCATAAACAAATGCTGCAGGCTGGTTCCTGAGACAGTTTTGTTGATTTTGCTATACTGCTTTTCATGTGTGGGAGAAGATGTGTTTTATGTTGATGGCTGCAACTCAGCTGTTTTCTAGTGACACTGAGTAGTGTCCTAGGGGAGTATTTAAGGACTCCATCACCAAAAAAGTTCATCTTCTATCTTTAATCATATTTCATTTGGAAGAGGACACAGCTGTTAGGATTTTAGACAGACCACCAGATTTTAACAGTGTGAAGTGTTTATTCCAGATTCATTGCTGTCATAAAACCTCATGTCTGGTTTCACTTTTCTGAACTGGGCAACCAGACCTCTGAATGTTTGCTGTGGAATGTTGAAGCCACCTCCTCAGTGCAGCTAGTAAAAGAAAAAGGCCCCCAGACTTCAGTTTGCATGGTCTTATGTGGACATGAACTTTACAGTGTTTGGGGTCTCTGACATACGGCTATAATATGTTTTGGCAATTCCTTTTATAATACCTTTGACTTTCTCTCTGCCATGTCAAGTTCTAGTTTGGTATTTATGAATAACAGTAAAATATCAATTAATTGCATTTCATCTTACATTTCACTCAGGAACATTCGGCTAGAAGCAACTTGTATAAAGGAATTATTTTCAACTAAAAATCAGTAAATTGTCCCTAATTGTGTATTTCATAGTTGGACAGTGTCTTCCATCTTAAAGGCTCGGATGTTTTCCAGATACTTATAGTCTTGTAAACTGCCTGTAAATTAGAGAACAATTGCCATTTCTTCTTTCTCTTTTGGAAAGACTGCTCCTCAAGGTCAAATTGCAAATTTGTAGCCAGGCCAGGCAGTAATTTCAGAATGTCCTGGTTTCTGATGAGTTTTTTTTTCTTAATTCCGAGCCTACCTAAGTCAGGAAAAGTATTGTTATTGATTTCAGGCTGTCGCTGACACCATATAAATTTGTGAAGTGAATTTTATAAGCTGTTTTTTGATAGGAAAACAGTGACTGGTTTGACTTGCTCAGGGCTAGTCAGAGAGTTTGTGAAATCCTGCTTAAAAATGTGACTCCCGCCCAAGCACTACAAGACTCACACAGAGGATTTCATCCAAAGGTTACAGTTCCTCAGGAGCCAAAATGTTCACTTCTGCCCTCAGCTACAGGCGCATTAGGCTGTTCTGGGGACTCAACGATCAGATCCTCGGGTGTTTTGAGTGAACTCTCTGCCACTGTTTTGATTTTTTAATCTAGTTATGGCAAGCGATCTACATTAGATGTGTGAAGTTAATGACTGCAGTGGACTGAGCTTTGCTTTACTTTCTGTTGGGTAATAGGACCCAAGAGAAACAAAGCTATGCCAGTATTAGCAACTGTAATATTTTAAAACATGTTTTTTTTCTTTAAAAATAGCCCAACCACACATTTAAGTGACTTTTTAAAGTAGTAATAAAAATATTAAAATTTGGACTACATAAACTACTTTCAGATTTTAAAGTCAGCATAGTGAAAGGATTGCAGTTGCTCTCATGGCTTTTAAATTGCTCAGAATTGTTAATAAAGGGAAGAATGCCAAGTAGCCAAGCATCCCCTTTCACATCTTAATGCTCAGAAATATGCAGGATTGTCCTGCACTACTAGCACTTGAGCTCCCTGGCCCTGTATGGCTGTACACTTTCAGTCAATTGCAGGCATGAGATAAAATGCCTAAACTTGGATTTCTTTCTCCAGAGCTTATGCTAGCCTGTTTCACCTCTTGTTTGCCAGCAGACTGAGGATATCAATGAGTTGTTTCCCAGCTGATGCACAGAAATACATTGTCATGTGTAAACTCTGTGTAAAATTCCTTTTCCTGGAAAGCTAAGATTAGAAATTATGCCAATATTCTGAGAAAAAAAAATTAACAATTCCTTTGTGCGGGTGGACAGGTTGCTTAAAAAACTGTGCTTTGCTAGCATTTATAATTTGATGATCAATTACTTCACACAGAAACCCCCCTCCCTGACTAGGAAAGTTTATCTAACATAAATAACTCTAATGTAGGCATTGCCTAGAGTCCCTTATAAGTAGATTTGCTTATATATAATAAGTATATTGGTTAATTAATTACCTTAAGCGGGGGCAGGGAAAAGGCTGCCTAGGAGGAGGTTGAAAACCACTGGACTTGACTGTGATTTGAAATCTCAAATTCTTCTTGTTGAAAGAAAAATAAGTGGTTTCCCCCCCCCTCAAATACATCAGTAATGGTATGCCTTGGAAAGAAATCACTGCTTTGCAGATTTTACCTGTTGTCCAGTGTTGCAGGCTTGGCTGATGGTCTGCAGATAGTTGGAGGAGAGTTGTAGAGAAGAGTTAGAAAAAGCCTTAGAATCTGGGAAAAGCAATATTCAAAAGGGGGGATTTATGATTACGGTGATAAGATTAGAGCCTCTTAAATTAGTGCTGTTTATGCTATTTGTGCTTGTTTTCAATTCTTTTTCCTCCTCTTGCTGCTCTCAAGGAGGCACACCTGATGTGGTATTCAAAGCATCTCAGTAAAGATAAACAAAGCTGTTTTCTGGAAGAGAAGTTGATAAGTAACACCTCTAGGCCTTAAAGCCTACTTATTTATTTATTTTTTTTTAATTTAAAAAGAAGGATTTGTCCTGTCTTGCTTTTGTGTTGCACTGTAATTAGCCTGACACATGGGAAAATCTTCAAAAAGAAACCTTAGACAAGTATTAGATCTGAACTAAAAAGTACTTTTTAAATTTAATATTACTTTTTAAAAGCATATGGTCACTATTGAGCTACATAATTAATATAGCTTCTCTTCATCTGCAACAATTAAGCTGGTGTGATATTTTTGTTTCTAATTTAAAATTGGGAAAATAAATATGCTAATGTGCTCTCACTACCTCTTTTAGTGGTAAAAAAAAATCTGATACTTCATGTAAATTTGACCTTTTCAACACCTGTTTTGCTGGCAGCTGTGTGTGAGTGTGAGAGAGAGTGTATTTTGTGTATTTCTGGATTGTTTTTACAGCAGCCCAGCCAGGACCCTGAGGATTCTTCATGTTCTTCAGCACAACGGAAGCTGAACAGGCAGTTTTACAGATTTGTGATATTCCCTGGCAAGTGGATTAAAGTCTGGTATGATCGTCTTGCCTTGCTGGCATTGTTGGACAGGTAAGCTTTTTTTTTAAAAGCTGCTCTATGGAGTGTTGCAGCGGGTGGCTCCACATGTCCATAAAGCAACTCTGACCACTAGAGAAGGAGAATTCAGGTTGAGTGGATAGATGTGGCTTTGCTTTAAGTTGAAGTTCAGGGTTAGTTTCAGTGATCCTTGCTACCCTTTTTCTTCAGGTAGAGACTTTGATTCATGTGAGTACCAGGCTTGTGGACTAGTCTGTAATTTGATTCACAGATGTTTTAGATCCGATGATTTCTGAGGAGAAAATCAGAAGTAGAAGTATCCCAGGATGTTGTAAACCAACTACTCCAGTCTTTAAAAAAAGTGATTTATAGAATGGCATTCAGGTGAAGATTTGAGCTGCTGCCTCTGTTCCAGTTCAAGTTTATTTGTCTCTGCTTCTCTTGGGGATGCTGTCCCATATAGGTTAAAATGGGTTCCACAGCAGAAATTTCAGACTACAGTTTTACCTGATGCAGAAATCAGGGAGCTTTAAGTTCAGAGCAGATATTTGCTTATCTGTGGTGTCTTATCTCTGTGTTTCAATTGCATGGAAGTCTTTTCTGCTGATAAGCTCTTTTGTTACATCTTGAATATTAACAATTTTTTATCTCAGCTTCCACATTCTAACAGAACAGATAAATAAAACATCAGATGACGAATTTGGTCTTTCGTACAGTTATTTGCTGTCAGATGTATATTTCTCGTTAATGGAATGCCTTATTTCCTCATTTAAAAGTGTTTGGATGTTTGATTTTATTTGTAGCTGTTCTTGTGTTGGGCTTTTAAATATTTTTTGTTTGTCTGTGCTGTTATAGGCATAAACTTTTCTACATTCAAATCATCTCCTTTGTAGAGAAGAGGGAAGTGAGATAGGAAGGGATATTAGACTTCAGTGCATATGGCTTTTTTCCCTATATGTTTTAGCTACCATTTTGGATAAGGTTTTTGGCATGGGGATGAAATACTGTTGAATACAGAAATGTAGTTATGGGATCCAGTGAATTCTGATAGCTGCAGCACTGACAGTTCATACTAGCTACAAATGTACCTGCGTTGCTCTAGTGAATCTATAAATATTTGTACTTCTCCAACACTTTTATTCACATAGGACAGAAGATATAAAGGAAAATGTATTTGCTATCCTTTTAGTAGTTCTTGTTTCACTTCTTGGATTCCTGACTCTGAACCAAGGCTTCTGCAAAGACATTTGGGTCCTGTTGTTCTGTCTTGTAATGGCCAGCTGCCAGTATTCTCTCCTCAAGGTAGGACTCAAGTTCATAGCCAATTGATGAATTCTCTTCTAACTTCTACAAAGAAAAAAATCCCATAAGCAAACATTTTTTTTCTGTTTTTTTTTTAGAGTGTTCAGCCCGATCCTGCTTCGCCAATACATGTAAGTCTCAGTCAGTAAAACAAGTCTTTCTCCTCTGTTATTTCCTCTATTATCTCTTGTGTACTTGTGAAACAGCTGGCTGTTCAGGGAAACACGGGCCATTAGTCATTGGCTGTTCTAGATGATTTATGGAAAAGAAAAAGACATCTGTGATTTCAAGACTTTGTATTAGGTTTAATTATTTTAAAGCTATTTAAATTTATCACTGCTATTAGAAAAGTGCTTTTTCTTTAAGTTAATATGTGCAGTAAAAAAGTTCTTCTGGACTATCTTGCTGATGTTCGATCCTGTGATATCACACAAACCTTTTCTTTGCTCTCCTTTAGAAACAGAAAAGAGCAGAAGTTCGATACTAGCAGCTCAGTCATTGCTCAGTTGGGATTTTTTTTTCTTTGAAATTGAGGATTGGTCATTTTATTTTTTAAATATGCTACTGAAGATTTATTTGTTAGAAGTATTATTAGCTCATCAAATGGCACGAGTGTTTTCCCTTTGTTTCAATATAGTCACAGTTTCTGTGCTTTTGTCCTGAGGAAATAGCCAAAAATTTGAGTGAATGCAAGATGTAAGTATCCTTGCTGACTGCTATTTTTTTAAAATTGGATATATCTAAGAAATTGAACTCTGATGGTGCCAACCACCTTGCATAGAACAGTTCTTTACACAAGTGTGTCCTTGTTGTAGTACTGTTCTGGGGGCATCATCCTGCAACTGCTACCTTACTGCTCCATCTGTCATGGTGTCTCAGCATTTTTGATTTGTGGATATTGAAAGACATTTCAGTGGCCATAATGCCTCTTCCTTTATTTTACACTTGGATGCTAGTTGCTTTTGTTTCTTATTAAGCTCTTTGAATATTTTTGAGGATACCTTCTCTTCCCTCAGATTTGAAAAATGACATGTTGAAAACTTCAGGTCTGCTGCTGGATCAATTCCCTTTGGCAGGGAACAATTATTTTTGTCAGTTTAGAAGCTAGAAATACAGGCTGGATTTGATATTACTTATGTATGTATGCTACACCCTTCACTAGATAGGTTTCAGAAGATTCTCAGTTTCTTTTCCATGCTAATTATTAAGGGGTGAAGTTATGGTGGGTTTAGTTATAATGCATTCATAGGAAATACCTGTCTGCATAAAAAGTAGAGAAAGGCAATAAACAGCAACTTATCCATTGTATGGTAATACTTTCAATACATTAAAAAAGTAGTCCAAGCTCAGTGAAAAGTTGGGGGAGCTTGTGAGTAAAATAATATAATTTGTCAGCTCAACTGACATCTGTCTAGATATAAGCATGTGAACTGTAATCAAATAGTTTGCACTTAATTAGACATTATAAATGTGTATGTTTAAAGTGGGTGGCAAACAAATCAAAACTTCATTATGAACCTATTCAGCCTATATTTATTACAGTATTAAACACAAGGTAGTGTTTAAACAGAACTTTTTTTTGTGCAGAATTCAGGTCTGAACTTCAAGTTCTCACAGTCCTATTACAAGTGTTATTCTCTGTATTGTATTGTTCAAGTCATGCAGCAGCAGAATGAAGTAACAACAGCTGTATTCCCATCTTCCTTTTCTTTCCTATAACTTTATGGGGGATTCTCTCACAAACTTTTGGTGCACTATACAAACTCCAGTAGAAATAAGATGTAGAACGTTTTTCCACTAAGGGATTTAAAGGTGGAGGTGTTGTCATGCTAAAATAGAAGATTAGCAATTCCTACATTATAGCTTTTTAACACAACAGGTATTTTTAAAGGCTTGCTTGAGCCACGGAGCACCTCTGAAATAGGACAGTGAGAAGGTGAGAAGAGATGCTCCATGTACTGTTACATAATTTACGTGGCTGGAGATGATGTTAAAGTAAGGATGCAGAACAGCAGAGGGATTAAAGAATGATCTACACCATGCCCATGAATGAGAATGCAGATGAGATATTTTTGAGTGTGCAACAAACCATCACGAGCTCAGATCTGCACAGTGAATTCAGTTCTATTCACGGATCCATGAGTAGCTGCTAATGCCTTACATTATCCAAGGCTGCCAAGGAGCTTCCAGACTTCTTCCCTATCTCATGTGCAGAGTTACTGTTTGGTGAGACTTTT
Organism: Cisticola juncidis; assembly: GCA_013400215.1. NCBI lineage: Eukaryota > Metazoa > Chordata > Aves > Passeriformes > Cisticolidae > Cisticola > Cisticola juncidis. The sequence goes on from VXBR01001112.1 coordinate 430,332, forward strand.
TGACTTTGTCATCTCTAGCCTGAGCGTTTTGAAAGACTGCTTTAAAATAGCCTCCAGTGAGCTCAGAAAACACAGTATCTAGAGATGTCTTAAGCTTTTGTTCCAAACTCCTCCTGAGTGCCCATGTATTCACTTGCTGCTGTTGAGGAAGAGCTGGCATTTATTGTTGCTGCAGGTTTAGTACTGGTGCTTGCTAAAAGATGAGAGTCTAATTTTCCTGTCAGCTGGAGATTTAGCCAGTTCTGGTTCATTGAGAGCTGGTGGCCTTTAGCTGCTGTTTACACAGGGGTACGTGCATGCGGAATGGTGAAATTTGGGAACAGCCTCCTCACTGGAGTGGTGGAGAGAAGAAAATCAAGTCTATTCTAAAGTGTGTTATATTTTGCTGTTAGTGACCTGATACAAACAACTACTGGTGACTGCAGGATACTAAAATTCAGAGATCCAAGAGATCCTTGTCACATGCATTTGAAGGTTTTAAAAAAACCTTAGGCAAGGCTTTACATTTAGTAAATGGCTCTATGTAAGGATCAGGAGAGCTTGCCTCTGAGTACCTTATAAGACACCTGTATAGCTCAGGCTCTATCTTGGGCTTACAAAGGCATTTGAGCTTGGAAGATTGCAGTCGTGCTCTTAACAAGATGTAAAGAATCTCTTGCATAAGTTCATTGTCTCAGTCCTGTTACACACAAAAGCAGATAGCTAACTCAGTTGTGTAGCTACCATAGGCAGTTTCCTAAATCCCATAAGGCACTTATAAAGTATTTTTAATTTGTCCCCGTAAGCTTTTCTGTAGAACTGAGCACATGCACATTTCTTTATATAAAAAGCCTTCTGTCTTTCTCCTCTTACATGTGTGCACCCACAAGCAAAAAAACCCCCATTAGATCTTTAAAAAATTTTCTCATCAAAATGCTTTGCAGTCAAAACTACTGTTTTTGTAAATGGAAGTGTTTGTGAAATTATTCTTTGTTGAAAGTATTAATATTTTTATAGAAATAGGGGATACATCACTGCTGTGTTGGTAAGATGTGAATATGTATCTGAAACATATTAAAGAGAAACATGGACATGAAAAAAAGTGACTTTTTTTAGCAGCCTTTGGGAAAGGAAGAGTTTTCATTGAAATTCTTATCGGTGAAGGAAGAAAAGATTGTTTAACAAAGGAGATGTAAAATATAAAAGGAATTCTGCTTCATTATTTAAGTTCTTCTAAACAAGTATGCAGAGTGGAGTAATTTCACCAAGATTAAATTAGTTTTGCATGTCAAATTTTGGTGAGCTTGCCAGTAAAACAAAATGAGCCCTTAATATCTAAAATACCTCATTAAACAGGTTTTGCTTCCACATGCCCATTTTGGTGAAGGGCTGCCTAGCTTTTTCTGTCAGTGACAGGTACAGGAGGGTTTTTCTCCTATTTTTCTGTTTCTTCATTTCTAAAACCTTTATTAAATGTAATGTCTATCCCCTGCCTGTGACTTTTGGGAAGTGATCCTCCCTTTCCCAGAAGGTGTCCACTGTTGCCCTCAAACCAGTCCTGTCTCAGATAATGCTCCTCACATGAAGCATGTAAATGACAAGGAAATACCACACTAATACTTGCAGCAGTTCCTCTTCTGTTGTGTTGCATGTTCCCCAGATGTGGGGACTGGAGTATTTGCTGTGCCCTGGGAAGCTCATTCAGTTTGAGGACATCCCAAGAAGTGCAAGAGGTGTCCAGACACTGCTCTTCTGAGTGTATTTGTGCTGCATTGCTTTGCTTCTGTTGATAAGATTCTAGAAAGATTTCAAGATTCGGTCTCGTTACCCACCACCACCTCCTGAGAATCAGGGAAGGTAGTGTTTGCTCATGTTTTGCAGCTTTCAGAAAACCTCTGGAATCCACTTCCTCAGTCATAAGTGGCATTACATGGTAAGAGTGATTGATTTAGTCTATTCTGTTCTAAGATAGAAGTGACCTGCAATGATCATCCAGTGCCACTGCTTGACCACTTCAGGGCTGACCAAAAGTCAAAACAAGTTGTTAAGAGCATTGCCCAAATGCTTCTTTACACTGACAGGCTTGGGGCATCAACCACCTCTCTAGGAAGCCAGTTCCTGTGTTTGACCACCTTTTCCATAGAAATTCCCCTGCCTGATGCAGCTTAGAGCCATTCCCACACATCCTGTCACTGGATGGGACAGGAGATCAGCACCACCTTCCCCACTTCCCCTCATTGGGAACCTGTAGGGAGCAATGAAGTTGTCCCTCAGCCTTGTCATGTCCAAGCTACACAAGCCCAGAATCCTTAACTGCTCCTTATAGGACATTCCTTCCAGCCATTTCACTGGCTTTGTTGCCCTCCTCTGGATGTCTTCAGGGACCTTTGCATCCTTTTTAAATTGTGAGGCCCAAAACACACAGCACTCAAGGTGGGGCTGTACCAATGGAAGATAATCACCTCTTGACCAGCTCACATTGCTGTTTTTGATGCACCTCAGATTCATCAAAATTTTCCCTCTTGGCTGTTGGCACTCACAGCAGGCTCACATTGAACCTGCTGGTGAGCAGCACCCTCAGGTCCCTTTCTGCAGGGCTGCTTACCAGCCACTCATCTCACCATTTACATTTGTGCCTGGTATTGCTCCATCCTAGGAGCAGGATCTAACACTGGATCTCGTTAGTCACTGCCCAATGTTCCAGTCTATCTAGTTCCTTCTGCAAAGCCACCTGACCCTAACAGAGTCAACAGTACCTCTGGGGTTGGTATCTTTGGCAAACTTATTAAATGGTGCATTCAGTCCCTACACTGATAATCTGTTGAGCAGAACCGGCTCTAGAACTGAGCCCTGAAGAACTTCACTGCTGGTGGCTCACCAGCCAGATGTGTCCCCTTTCACTGCAGCCCTTTCAGCCAGTTCTTCACCTGAGCGCACCACAAACTACTTTAGGAGTAAGAGTTTAAATGCACTGTAATCCTATGACATCCTGAGTATGTCAGTGTTCTGCATAGAGCTGCAAAGTGTGTGGAGTTAAACCTCTGGGCTTGTAGTCATCAGCTGTCTTACCCAGCTGCCTTCAAATAATCACCATGCAAAGATAAAACTGGCTTCCCTAGTTGAAGAGGTAAGACAAGATTGTAACATCACAATAAAACAGACTTTGGTCTGGAGTGAATGTCAGGATATAAAACATGAAGCAATTGTTTAGGTGCATATTTATTGGTTTCTTTACCTAAGGCACAGCTCATATTTTACATAAATGAAGTTTTAAAAAGAAAGTTTAAATTATTTTTCTTATTTTAAGTAATATTTTAACCTTTATAATTCTCCACAGATTATTTTGTGGATGCATGTCCTAAAAAAAAAAAAAAAAANAAAAAAAAGAGGGCAGGAGTAACATTGAAATTGATTAAACAGCAAGGATTTTTGTCCCTGACTTGATTCATATTCCATGGATGTGAGGCACAATGTAAGCCCACCAGTTCCCTGTAATCTGCCACCTTGTTAAGTGATTGATCCCAGGAGAGAGTACAGATCAGTTAATAGCAGTCTAACATACGAGCTTGGCTGGCAGCCAAACACAGCCACAGTTTCAAGTCAGTAAGCAGACTCAAAAAAAGATGTGATCTTTTATTACACTCACTTAAATTACATTTTTCAAATAAGAACAGTTGCACGTCAGCTTTATGCGAGGCAAATTTGGATTCTTGTGACTTTGCTCCTGGCTTTTCACACTCAAGGAATCTTTTGACTCATCAGTGTTTAAGATGTCTTAGTTACCCTTAAGCTTGCTATCAGGAGAACCATTAAGGTTCTTCTTAAGTATTAGTTTCCCTGGCCTGCAGCCCCACAAGAGTGTTTTGTAGGATTAGTGGGAATCAATTGTGTGAGAGATGTGTATGAAAGACATCAGATGAGATTCCTTCCACATCCTAATTCCTTTGGATCATCATTTCAAAGTGCTTCATGAGAAGCAGGCCAGAAACTTGTGATAAGTGTCACCCCCTTCAGAAGGTGTGCTGATTTGCCGTCAAGTGGTTCAAAGAAACAAAAAAGTTAAAATTATGAAGAAAAATCCATGCCTATGCCTCACACTGCACTGGGAATATGCTCTGTTATATTTTTTCTTCCCGGGATTCAATTACAAACTAATTAATTTTATATTTTGTAAAATTATTAAAAAAAAGTCAAACTACCTGAAGCAGATTATTAAAATATTTATTAAAATAANTCTACTAAAAGGAAAGATTCAGACAGATTGAGGAGCTCTTTTTCACAGAAAATGATGACTCCTGGAATTAGTAAGTTTTAAAAGGTCTGGAAGGGTAGGTTTTCAAAAGCATAAATTTTGATTGCTGGAATCAGTCTTAACTGCTCATTGTGCCTTTTGAAAGTCTCCTCTGGAGAAGATGAAATACCTTGTAATGTTTTTATTACTAATTATTATATACAAGTCATTAAAATACTTTGTCTCACCCCTTACCCTCTCTCCAGGTTAATACAGTGCATGCAGTAGAAGATTGAATATAAAATTATAACTTTTTGGTTTTTTTTCTTCCAGGGACACAATAAAATCATAATCTACAGCAGACCTGTATATTTTTGTATATTGTGTGGCCTTATTTTGCTGCTAGATGCTGGGTCTAAAGACACAAATCCTCCTGTTTATACAATGTATGGCCTGAAGCTCTTCTCACCCAGATCTCTGCAGTCAGCCAGAGACCATGTAATAGGTGAGTCAATATTTTTCCTAGGACTGCAAAAAGGAATAAAGCATGAGTCTGTGTTTTCCCATGCTGGCAATCAAATGCAAGTTATGGAGGCACAACTCAAAGTCAAATTGATAGAAATATTTGGAATGTTTTAAGATGGGGCAGGGGGCATCTGGCAACCTTCTCTCATGCAAAAGGAGTTCTTAATGAAATGAGGCTCGTAGAAATGTCTCCATAGAAAACTAAAAGTCACTGATGTTATTAGCAAAAATTATCATCTGTGAAATGCACTTAATCTTTGTAATGGCTTGTCTGTGTGGAGCAGTTACTGCAGAATAACTTGAGTTTCAAATTTAATGCCTGGAAGCTAATCCATGCCAGTTCCTCACATGGACATCAATCTTCTGATCATGAATAAATTGCTTTATCTTGGTTTAGTTTAATCATACTGCCCATGTAACCAGTTAGTGTGGAGCACCCACTGTGCAGTAGCTCTTTCAACTTGTTTTCTTCTAGAATTGTGTTCTGAGGTTGCTGAGGACATTCAGATATTGACTTAAGACAGGTCTGATGATCCCTTGGCACTAATTTGGAGTGGCCACAGCTGACATTACCCTATTCTGTCAGGACACTTCTTCCTGTTGCACACCACACTTACAGTCTGTAACTGATGTTACTGCCATGAATAGTGCAACACTGTTAAGGTACAAAGTAGGAAATGTGAAGTTTACTGTTAAAGTTGTGAAAAAATCCTGGAAAGCTGTGTTGTGGTGTACCAAGATGGCCTATTGGTTTGTGAATTAAGAACCAGGAGAAACTAATGTAGTAGGAGAAAAACATTTTTGTGATAAAGCGTAGGACCTTCAAGGTCTTTGTTCACCTGTGACAGTTGTGCTTGCTTTTTGCCATACTCAGGTCACACTTAATGCCTGAAAGGCATACTATTTTTAGGAAAGCCTCCTCGTCCTTAACATGGGTACTATGGCTACCAATTCTTCTCACCAGAAACAGGGGAATATGAATAGATGCATCTCACTTATTTTAATTAGCTTTTTTCATTACTTTCCTTTGGTCTCATTTAAGTTTCTTGTTACATCTTATTTTCTCTGTCTGTCAAAGGTGAGCAGTAAAAATGCTAATAAATAATTCAACAAGAATCATAGATGACACTTGGGCTAGAGATAAATGAAAAACTATAGCAACCAGCATAAGAAAACAAAGTGTGGGTATAAATGTGTTAATTTTGGCTGGTCTCAAAAGAGATGGCAGAGCATGTTCTAGAAGCAGGAGGGGTTGGGGGAGAGAGGAAATACAGGCTCATCTCCCCAGCTGGCAGGTGTTTAATGAAAAAGAGAGAAGAAACCCTTTCCCTTTGCGTGTTCCCTGTTATTGTTTTGCCCAGGTGTATTGGTTAAGTGATGTTTGGTGCTGTGCTTTGGCTATTCCTTGCTTTGTCTGTATGGGAGTCCTAACTCTGGCTGCTGTGAATCTCTGCAATTGTTCAAAGTGCAGTGACCTCTGTAAGCATGGCAGTCCAGCATCCTGTGGCATCTTGCTGCACTTTTATTGTATTCTCTTAGGTAATGAAGGTATAGAAGTATTTGGTTTGGGCTATAAAATAATGAGGGAAGTTGGTGCCTCTGAATCCCAGTAAAGTCTTACTTCTGCTTTGCAACTTTGCCTATATGCTATTGGTCTGTCATCATAAGGTGACTTTTTATTTTATCTTTTAATAATAATTTATTCATAGTTTATTGTATTTGGAGTTTATATGTTTGGAAATCAAGGAATTTTTGACTGTGTTTTGCAAATACCAAGGAAAGGAAAAGTCTGTTATTTCATGTGTTTATTACGATGGAAAGCAACAGCCATGGAAATCATAGAATGTACCAAAGAGCTGGTGTGATGCCGCATATCATATTCTGATAAAAGTCTTGAAACAAGGTCATAACAGAAAATAATTGCAGATTTGTTAGATGTATAACCTAATTACTTATGAAACATGGTTTTTAATACATTAATTTATTTTCAATCTGCTCTATGATCTGATTCTCTTTTATTTTAAATTGGTGATGATTCTACTGTTGATTTATTTTTCTATTAGTTGGGGGTTCATGACTTTAATTCTGACTTGTGATTTTCATCTTGAATTCCTTATTTTAGTTAACATTTTTAGATTTACATATGAAGTGCAAGTAAGGTCACAGACAACCAGCCTTGGTCATTGGGTGTGGTTAGTGACAAAAGTAGTTGTGTATTTTATATATGATAGTTCTTATGATGAAACAGTTTAAACATTCAGCAGGTAAGTGAAATTATTTGGCAGATATTTCAGAAGACTTAAGAATGAGGATGTGGCAAAATTTTGTGATAGCGAATCCTGCTCCTTTCAGCAGTGACTGAGCTTCAGTCAAGGGAAGAAAGCTTACGAATGTTATGCTCCCTCATGTTCAGGAGTGGGAGAATGAAAAGACTATTTCTCACTGAATCAGTGCCTTTTATTTTCCTTGTGAAAAAACCCCATGGTTTACTACTCCTATACAAATTTTTTTAAGTAACCTTTTTCTAAGTGTCTAAAATGTTTGCAATGTGATGTTTCTATTCTACATTTCTGAAAAGACACAAAGTCATAATTTGCATTTCTCTCTCACATTTCCATGATATGTGATATGTTGAGAGGAAAACTGCAGTATTAAATGCAGCAGCTCACACAATGATCTCTTAGTGGTCCAGCTTTTAAAGGTGGTGTGGGTCTGTATGAAAATGTGTGATGCTTCAAGAATTCTCACTGGAATTCATAATGAAATTTCAGAGGATTAAACAGTTACTTTTATCGTTTGCTTCCCACAAGAGGAACTGCTGCTTCTAAGTTTAATCCTTTTGTAGGTGACAACTGTTTATTTTCCTGTCCAGTGTGTTCTTTGTTGCAGGATGAGATAAACTAAGCTGCCTTAGCTGAAGAAGTTGCTAGGGTTGTTCAAGGTATTAATAGAGGGTGGGTGAGGTGAGGACAGTTTTACAGTCAACTAACTTTTCCCTCCTTGTTTACATTTGCCTCTATATATCTCGGTGTACTGTCAACTCTTTAATCTCATCCTTCCTTCCACTGCTCTTACTCCACTTTTTCTGAGGCTGCTACAGCAAAGACAATCATTTGGGCTGTAAGTCAGTAGTCTAAGATGAGTTCTGGCAGTTCTGCAAATCCTTGCCGAAGGAACAACATCTCCTGAGAGTTTCAGCAGCATGTTTTTGGGATAGTTCATCCGTAGTGGGTCTGCATGGCCTGCTGAGCAGTTTTCTTTTGTGCCATTTTGCCTGTCTTCAAGAGTGGTCCTTGCTTGGCTTGGCATAACTTGGGGGACTATCTAAAAATGTGCAGAGTAATAGAGGAAGAGGATTTTAATATTGGCATTTGTATGTAAAAGGCTGAGAAGAGAGAATTTCTGCATTTTCTTATGTAAGGATAATTTGTGCCAGTAGTGGGAAGGAGTGTTGAAGGTGCATTGTGAATTTGAGTGTACTTAACTGAGTGCTGTCTGTGTTTAACATCTGAGCATGTCATTTTCTCTCCTGTCTTGGACTTTCTCAGCAAGATTTACAGTATTAGATAACAATAGTGTGTAATACAATGAAGATAAAGGCTGTCAGATCAAACTTGGTGTATTGCTTCCTTTTAGTGCAAGATGCCTTAGTAAGATGAGCTGGCAGATGTGAAATTAATGTTCAGCAAAGAACACAAATGCTTTTGTTTCCTTCTCAAAAATCTGACTGCGGGAATGGGGAATAAGTTGTGCTAGTGATTTGTTTAATTTGCTTTTTGTGTGAATGAAGAGGAGGAAACTGCAGTCTTCCTAGGATCTAAATTAGCAAAGACATACTTGTTTACAAGGACAAGTGGCTGACACACGTCTCTCTTTGCCATGCAGAATGTTGGGGTACTAATACAATGAAGCAGTAAGAATATGATTAAATACATGTGTGTAACCTTGAATATTTACACTTGGTCAAGTGTGTGTTTAGATGCTTTGCTTGACAGCCTTGCTTAGCATTTTCTGTGGTGGAGCCGAGAGTGCATCAGTGGGGAGGAGAACTCCTGGAAGTGAACAGAATGTAAGACTAGTGGCATGATTACCTGAATTACGACTCCTGCTTTTCCTTGTCTATGAGGCAGCCATTAAAATTAGCATTTCTATTCAGAAAGAGAGTATGTAAAGCTGTTAGAATGGGTTTTACCCCTGAATACTCTTTCCTATTTGCGATGATCTTTCAGTACTGTGAAGTTAAAGTCCATTTTGCTGGAAGCTGGGGCAATATTCTTTGGAAGAAGCTTTGCTATAGGTTTCTCCCATTTTTAGGGGCTGCTATAAGTGTCTGCTCTCGATTGCTGAGAGAGGCAGGATATTGTGATAGCCAAGATATTTCAGATCTTAGCCATTAATTTTTTTTTGTTTATATTGAATTGTTGTAGCTGTTCTTGAACCACCTCAGATTCAAGTTCTAGAGTCTCCAAATTAAAATTTCTCTACTTTGAAAGAAAGAAATATAACCTTGAAAGTATTTGAGAAGCAGTAAGGAGTCAATGTAAAGCTAGTTTTTCTGCCACTGTTTTTATCCAAAAATCAATCTTAAGGATAACTCTGAACTTTAGTTTATTATATGTAAAATAGCATTATTTTTTGAATACATGGGGAGGAAAGTGTAATCATTGCTGCTAACGTTAAGGTATGCTCACTTGAATAATCTTCAGAATTTATTATAACAATTTCTTATTCTGCTGTCATGCATATTTCTTTATTTTCCCTACACTGGATGTGTGACTGTGTTCTAAAATACTTTTTTTTTCCCTTAGTGTTTTTATATTGCTTTCCTGCAATTTCTCTTCTTGGACTTTTCCCTCAAATCAATACCTTCTGCATATATCTTTTGGAACAAATAGATATGTTGCTTTTTGGTGGTTCTGGTAAGTAGACATCTGCAGCCTGAGCTATCCCTTTCTGGCTTTATAACGTCAAATTAGAATATTTTATTGCATGTTACATAGCACAGTGCATGTTAAAGCTCAAAAAGCTGATACTGTCCATCGAGCAGTGGGGTGAATACTTACAAGGCCCACTTGATTAGATGTATTTTTGCTTTTGAGAAGTTGTATACAAAACTATAGGTTGCAGATTATGGTTGATATCAAAAAGCTCTTTCCTGGCACGAGTGATGTGAATCTGCTATATTTATTAAAAAAGAAAACCTTCAACTTCCTTTTCCTGTTAAGATCTAGGAAAAAAGTTTGCATTCTTCCACAGAAAGGCATATTGACAAGATACTTGATGTGTGATAATTTTTTTTTGTGTTATTTCACTTAGAGACTAAAGAAGGCCCTTGATAGATGAAGCATTGAGATTTTTTGTTGGTAGTGGGGTTTTTGTTTTTCATTATAGCTGAAGTGGCAGGGAAGATTGAGATGCGTCTACACTGTCATCTTAGTTTGTGTCAGAAACAAAGTTCTTCTTCTTCCCACTTACCACATGTCTCTATTTCAGCTGCTGCTGGGTTCGTGTCTGCACTGTACAGCATTTCCCGAAGCTTTGTTGTTCTGATTGTCCTATATGCCTTCTGCTTCAGTGCAGTGAAGGTAAGCCAGAAAAACAGCATTGGAACAATTGAAAATTTCAAGCTGGAAATTGATATTATCTAGGGAGACTAGCATAGTTTGGTCCTACATTGTCATTGCTTATCAAGAAAAGGTTTGCAAGCCATGCTTCAGTTTCTGGATGTTAGTTACACTGAAATAGACTGAAACTGTTGCAGAAATTCTGAAGTAAATGTGTATCTAATACCTGTGGTTATTTGCCTCTTATATGTATCAATCTGAAATGATCCACTGAATTTTCTCTACAAACATAAGCAGCAGCCTTGGCTTAAACAGCTGCAGTCTCTGTTGACCTGCATAGCCAGGCCAAGTTTGCTCATAATTCCTAGTAAGGTTTTTGCTGTTGCTTTGGAACAATCTGCCTAAGAACTTCAATGTTGAGCAGACCAGTGGACTGTCTAAGAAAGTAATGTGTCTGCATCCACAAGGAAATGCAACCTAGGAATTTATTGCAAGCCAGATGGCTGGGTTTGCTGCTTTTTTCCCTAATATCCCACAGCAGTTAGACTAGGGATGTTACAGAGTGTGCTTATATTGTTTGGTGTCTGTGGATTGTCTATGAACTCATCAAGTCCCTTCCTGAATGTGCTGGTCCTCTCTGACTCCACAGCTTTGTGCCAACAAATTCTAGATGTTCACTGTGCTTGGTGCAGAGCAGTGCTGTCCTTCTTGGGTTTTAAGCTGATCTGCTGATTTCACCAGGTCTTCTTGATGCCTAGTATTGTAGGATTTGTGGAAAGCCTGGTCTGCATTCTTTTCATCTGCTGCTTTTACAGTTTTGCAGGCATCAGATATATCTCCCTCAGCCATCTCTTTAAACTGAAGAGTCCCAGCCTTCCTCATGTCTCTCTGTAAAGCAGCTGCTTTCTCAGAGTCAGTCACCCTGCTCTGTGCCTTCTCTTGCTCTGCTGTTAGCCTCAGATGTGGAGAGTCAGTTGTGTATGGTGCTCAGGATGCAGTTGGACACAGCTCTCTATGCTGGCATAGGACAGGTTACCGTACCATTGATGCTCGGTTTTGGGCAACATTCAATCTAAAGCTTTTTAAATTTTTATTTTTGCTATATTAATCTGCAGTGCATTTATGTGCAGCTCTCTGCATGGGACATTTAAAAATGGCAATGAAATTTTGTCTGCCTTCAAGTCAGCTGTAAATTTCCCAGTGAACACAGCAAGACCAGAATTTCATGTTAGACTTGTAAGAAAATTTATCCTGTAAGGGACAGCCTTTTGGCAGTGTTTCACTGAGAGCTGGATGCTGTCACTGTCCATGCAGGGGTGCAGCAGGATGTGCTGTGGTTGACAAGCTGCCCTTGACATCTTGTGGGCACATGTCAGGGGAAGCTTTGTGGTGGCACATGCACAGCACACATGGAGAAGCCAGTATGAGGTTCTGCAGCTGCCAAGGATGTATCATGTCAACACCCAGGCTGGTGATTCACACAGATGAGAGCAGCAGTCAAGTGTTCCTTTAAGGGAATTCTTTTAGGAACATCAGCATTTCTATAGCGGCTTCCAAGAATTTTTTGCTTGAAATTTTGAACAGTAGCCTTAAATCAAAGAAGGACAATTAAAATGCCTTAATGGTTACTTGCAGTAGATCAGAATTGGCTGTTTGTTCTTAACCACTCCCAATAGTAAGGTAAAATGTGTTACACATATTTGATGGCTTGAGTTCTTAAAAAATAAATTATAGCAACTCAGCTGCTGTGTTAAGACACTTGAAATTAAATGTCTTTGAACGTGTGGTGTTCTCCCAGATTGAATAATCCAAATTGAATAATCTTCAGAATTTATTATAACAATTTCTTATTCTGCTGTCATGCATATTTCTTTATTTTCCCTACACTGGATGTGTGACTGTGTTCTAAAATACTTTTTTTTTTCCTTAGTGTTTTTATAATTTCCTTTGCTTTCCTGCAATTTCTCTTCTTGTCACCTGGCTCACCCAGTGTATCAGTTGTACTGGTTAGACCTGACCCAGCTGTGTGGTTGATGCTACAAAGTTTAACTGCTACTTGTGCAGTTTCCTGCAAAAGTGGCCAGTACTCCTGCTACTGTTTTCTGGCTATATTAATCATTTGGAAAGTGGCAGCTGAGATGGAGAAGGAGGCTCTCGTTAAGGATGAACAGAGCAAGAAAATGCATAACTGGGATGAGAAACTGATAAAAATGAAAAGAGCTACATGGAAGGCAGGAGTTAAACTATTGTTAGACAGGCAAATACCCGGAGAAGGATTTTTTCTCTTTCTTTTTTTTTTTCTTCCTAAGATTAGCAGAGGATGATTCACTAGTTGAGAGTAGGGAAGTTGTGTTATGGATACTTTAAAAGTGTTTTTGTAAACAGTAAGGGAAAAAATCCACTTAACATAGTCTACATACTCTTTTCTCAGCATAATACTTTAAATTACAGCATGCAGGTGGCTTTGTAGATAAGCAATCTCCTTGTAGATTAGGCTTCAAACTGCTTAGAAATATGCTTTTAATGCTACCCTGAAGCTGAGTGCTGTGAAAGATTTACAAGATATCTGTTGTAAATTACTTATATTAAGTTCAGACTTTCTGTTCACACAGAAATTGAAGTTAATTTGAATTTTAATGACACTGTTCTTGTGAAGGCACTTCTGAGAAGGTTAATTTAAAGCATGTAAAGATGATTCCTCTTGCTTCAGTTCATAATCTCAGTCTGCTGCGGTGATTGAAATTTCATACATTTTTTTCTTCTAGAAGTTATGAAATAAGGCTTAACTTGTGTTAAACCTTCTTGTTCTTCAGTCAGGTCCGGAGATTTTTATTTTGAACTGATTCCTGTAATGTTGCAAGAGAATGATTATTTGGCTGATGGAGGAAGAGTAGGAATGGGGTTAATCTGAACCTGAATAGGGCCCACTGTGAAAGGTGGTCTAATACCCCTGTGAGTAACTCAAACTGTTTTGATAAGTAGTAGCAGCAATATTTTAATTTTTGGTGTGCTAGAAATCATAGAATTTAACTCAAAACTGAGCAAAAGCTGTAGTGTGTTCCACTGAGGTGTTTGCATAACAGTAGTAATGTGGTTTTCTTTAAAGCTAGAAGGAACATCTCTTCCATACTTGCCCTTTATGGCTGTTATTTATTTTTTATTCTTAATGTACTCTGTTCTCTTTTGGCCAGTTTGCCAAAACCAACAGAGCAAAATTTTCAATAATTATGGAAATAAAAAAAAATCACCATAATCAAAATTTTTCAGGGTAGGGAAACATGATAGATTCTCTTTGGCAGAGAACTTCTGGGTTGCAAAGTGTATTTTTTTGGCTGAAATGTAGCATCCTCAAATGTCAACTCTACTTATTGGCAGAACATCTTATAGCTCAGCAGGTGTAACTACCAGAGTTCTATTTCCTGAAATAAATTGCAGAGGAGAATGGATCTCTAAGTGATTTTGTGCTTTTTACTGGTGAACAATTGCTCACATCAAATGCCCAGCCTGAAGAACATTCCAGTGGTATCAGGCTTGATTCTGTCCTTCCTTAAGTGGTTCTTGTGTTCTAGTTATAATCTTGCAGGATGAAGTAGTCTAACCTGCTTTCTCTGTGTACATTAATTATTCTGAAAGGAAATATATTACTCCTGAAGAAGTTAATTGGAAGAATAATTAATGTACCATATTATTTTCCTTTTTCATTAAAATAAAACTAATTTTTATTTTATAATAAACCTGTGTTCTTAAGGGAGTTTTTCTTGTTCTTTTTTAGAACATAAGCTATATATACATATTATAGTTTGATTTAGTTGTGCTCAGATTTTGAAATTCATTTAGAATAGAAAATTCACAGCGATTAATTGTTTTCTCTACAACTTCACTTTTAGAAAATGAGGAAGTAGGAATTGTTTTGGGGTATGTTCACAGAGCAGTATAAGTACGCCAGGTAACTTTCAGCATGTGAATAAAAGCTCTGAAAACTGAGACTAACAGGCCTGTGCATAAGTTCTGTGCCTTGTCCAGACTGATTTTGCTGTTGAGTTGTGTCGTACAAGACCAACTTGAGAGCCTTTATGAAAAAACAGCTGTGGTATGGACATATCATTTAACTTACATCTAAGTAAGTTTAACTTAACAGTTTAACTTAATAATTCTCATGGTTTTTCATTCAGGTAAGTTGCCTGAGGAAAATTATTATACAGTATTCTCAGTTGATAGTTCATCCTGTGACCTGCAGACAATGTTTGGCATGTCCGGCAAGTTCATCTGGCCCCATCATTCTTTGTGAGTGACCTTGCAGTGCCTTTGTCATCACATGACCAGAAATATTTCTCTCCTGTGGCTAAAGTGCATCCAGCACCTAAAAAAGGATGGACAGATCTGTAGTCCTGTGTGAACTGTGGGGCTGTGGGCTGGGTCAGGTGTCCGGCTGCTGTCATGTCCCATCACAGGCCTTGATCAGAAGCACATGCTGTGTTCTGGGGAGGAGCTTCACACTGCTTGCCTGGCAGACCTGGGGTGTTTATGTGGCCAAGTGTGCCCTTTACACAACTAAGATAAGGGACAGACTGTCACCAGGGCGGACGATAGCACCTGTGTGTGCTCTGTGTTGACTTGGGCACTTGTCCCAGCTGCTGTGGCCAGGCAATGGCTCCCGTCCTCATAGTGCTCCTGAGCAGCTGTGCCCTTGCTTGATATTGGTGTGGGGGAGCTGTGGGTCTGCAGCTTGTCAGGACCTCCTCTCGTGGTGCTACTGCTGGGATGATCCGTTTTCATTTTCTGTAAAGCTGTCACATAAAAAAGTAACCCAAAATTGTTCACAGTAGGAAGTACAGAGTATTGCGTCTGAAATTACAACAGATAATTTCTCCATAAAAACCATGAACAGAAAATAGCTGGTCTGTGTGTGTTTGAGGCCTTTAGGACTGATGGGCAGGACACCACCTATCACTGCTGTCAGTGAAAGCAGTGTATTGTGAGTGGAACAGTTTACAAGTGTCCACCTGCCCTGGCTGGTGCAGAAGTTGTTCCCTGTGGTGTTCATGTGAAGTCACATGGATAGATTCCTGTTGTGCTATCCCAGTAATGCAAAGGTGATCTGGCTACAGGTTTGAGGTGCTGTAGAGCATCTCTTCATAAAACTTTCCCCACAACACATTTATATCATGAGGGATACAGTGAGGATACCAGGTGCTTAGCTATCCTTGCATATAACAGTACTGTAAACCTGGTTTCAGGGGAGCATGTAGGTAAATGTCTTAAATTCCAAAGTGCAAAACCCTGAGCTTCTCCTGCTTGCTTTGAAATGTCTTTATCTCCCAGACCTCTGTTTAATGATATCATCGCTCCTTATTCCAATTCTTTCCAGGTCCTCTATGAGCTTTAATTTACTTTTGCTTAATACAAAGCTCTAAATCCTAAGCATGGTTTTATCAGCTATTTTGTTCATTCCTTGGATTCTTACATCCAATAGCAGCAATTTTTCAGGTCACTGCTTTTTTTGAAACTCTTGGGTAACTGAACTTAGTTCAACATTGCCTAAGTTCACTTCAGCCTGGCTTTATTTCTGATCTCATCTTCAATCCTGTAATCTTGAACAGAAATTGGCAGATCTAATAGCTACCTTAGCTTTGATATACGAAAGGCTTTTCTCTTTTTCCAGAAGGAGGTGTTTTTATTTTTCAGATGTTACATCCATCAGATTGGAGACATGGGAATTTCTGTGCCATTTTTTCACTTGACTATAATTTCATGATGTACTGATTTTTGTCTCTTGCTCCATCTGTTTTGTGGTCTGTGTCCAAATATTTAAGAGATGTTCAAAAAAAAGTCAGGTATGCCCTCTTACTTTTTCTACAAATATTTGGTCTGGAATTTAGCCATTTTGATATCAGTCTTTAGCATTCCAGTGTTCCAGGGTTTTGCCATGGGGCAGAAGGGCACATCCCGGAATGTTTCTGGAATCATTCAATCCTTGTCTTCTGCCTTCTGTTCATATCAGTTGGTTTGGATTTGAAATGTATCCAGAACCAGTTAATTACTTGTCATCCAGATAAATTTTTAATTATTATTTATTTGGGTTTTTTTTTGTATGGAACTTGCAGTTTATCTTAGCCTGGGGGGAAAAAATCAGATTTTTGGACTTGGGTCAGAAAAATTACACTGATGTAAATGTATTCATATGTAGCACACCAGCTTTTTCCAACTCTGTGTAAATGTATATTTTTTGAAGTGTAAGTTACATATTTTCCATTACCTCATACCTGAAGAAGGTGCTTTCTGGTGGCTTATTTATTGCTTCAGTGGACAGTTACTAAAAATCCTGTGTGGATTTTAGACTGTTCTCAGTTCACATTGATGTAGTTAGTTTTGTTTAATGAATTTGAAACTGATTAATCAGAATAACAGTGCTTCTTGCTTCCTGTCTTTGGTGATGCAGTCTTCATCTATGTACTAATAATTTTGGAATATTTGTCTTAAGGTTTTATGGTGGGAAAGAGTTGCAGGCATACATCTCCCTCAGTCTGCTAAGATTGCCCAGATAAATTTCTAGACAGCAGTGAATGGGCTTGTGTGTATAGACAGAATTCCTGAGTGTGTAGGTGACCAAAAATAGAACGATATTATTGGACAGCTTTATTTCTGCGGCATAAAATACTCTGTCCTTTTGGAGGGTTTGGAGGCAATGTTTTTTCCAATTTAGAGACCCCCTGAGGTTCAAGCAAGAGCTGTTAGGGGTGTTAATTTTGGAGAGTATTCCTAGATACCATGCCTTTCAGTAAGTGAAGCTTGCAGCCGTAGTCAAGTCTTGCACTGCAGGCATGACTTCAGTAGTTGTGGTCTTAGTTCTCTGTGTATAATCAGAATTTGTTTTCCAGATCGAAAAAAGAAATTATGCCTGTAGAATCCAACATGGCCCAGGGTTGCTCTCACTGTATGTCACTGTACAGGAATGTAGAAATCTGCACTATCTCTTTAGGATAAACTCACCATTATGTGAAATATGAGTATCCATGCTTCCTGCCTTGAAGCTGCTGCTCATCTTGCTTTTTAGCCAAGGAATTCCAGTCACAGCCTGGGATCCTGTTGTGTAATGTGGCATGTTACACATGGACACCTCTGTATCAGTCCAGTCTTTATGGATTTTAAATTTTAGCAGTGAAGATACAGTCCAAGATAGCATCAATTGCAGAGAAAGAGGGCCAGTGTTACTTGGAGTGGGCAATGATAGCTGTATCTTACTAACTTATCACTCATCATGTTTTTGGAGCTCATCTGGGAAAGCAATGCTTTGTTTTCCATGGATGATGGGAAGATAAGGCTGGTGGGCATCTCTTCCTAGAATTTATCTTTAATCTGTGTAAGTTGAGGCTCCTTAATTCACATATTTTGGTTGTCATTTTTCACTGAAAAGGAGTACCCATAGTAATATGGTGTTAAGCTTAGAGTTAACCTTGTAGAGAACAAGTTCTTACTATTTTCTCCTATTTGGGGGGTGAAAAGGGCTCCCCTTTACTATCTCTTTCAGAAAGTCAGTGTTTTAAGTGTTCAGAAATAGAGTGATAGTATTTATTTCCATCTTTACCATCAAACGTACAGACTTCTTACTTATTGCTTGATATGTGAGCAATGGCAAAGATCCATGATGAAATGGGGTGTGGAGGTAAGGAGAGAGATCCAAGAAAATTTGATTGACTTGCATGAGGGAGTATGTGACTTTTAAAGGTCCATTCCAACCCAGGCCGTTCTCTGACTCTGTAAATAGTGATGAAATCATGAGAGTGCAAAACTAGGTGTGTGAAGACCAACTAGAGTTTGTTTCCATGTTTAAAAACCCAGCCACTGTGCCAACACCTTCACCTTCAATGATGCTGTCACTGCAGTAATCTGCAAAGTCATTGTTGAGTTGAGAGGACCACTCTGAAATAAAGAGAGAAAACAGAAAAGTAACAAGAATTTCTACTTACCATAATTGGTTCTCTGTTCAGACCACTTTTTGTCTCTGGAATAGAACATATGATTTATTTGAGCATATCTTTGAAAAATAAGTGTACTACATGCAGCTTTTTTTGGAGCAGAAAGAAGTAAAAAGAATAAATAATGTAGAACAGAAAACTACTAACGCTACTTTTTAAAAATACATTTGCCTTTCCAACTCTAGCAGTGGTAAAAGGCTCATAAGTTCAAAGACACCTTTATCTCCCCCTTCAGTGGATTGTTTTGGGATTAGGCAATTCTGTGGTTGGATTGGGAAACCCCCACTCCCACCACTGTGTCTGTTGTAACTCATGGCTTTCATCCTTAACCCTGTAAGTCTGTTTCACTTGTTTTAGAAATGACTACGTGAGTGTCTGCATCAGAATCAAAACTGTGTATGAAAGCACTGCATGTCACCTCAACCCAACGAGGTAAACTAGGAAGTGAAAGTCCCTGTCTCGTATGACAGATAATACCAGCTTCCAAAAGTAAAACCTGCCATTCTTGTTTTCCCACTGAGAAGAATTATTGTTCAATTATCAACTATATTGGTTTTTTTCTTTTTCATTTTTCTTTTAATTTAAAGCTACCAGGCATCATTGGTGGGGGAGGAAAATGACAAAATGGAAGAGAGTACATCGCACTGTTATTGGAGAAATGACACTTTTGTTCATTTTCATCTTTTCTACAACGCTGTGTAGCATTTTTCTGGAAGATCCTGTTCTCTAGGCATATAGGAAATATTGATGTCTGTCCTACCTGCTTTTCTGGCTCCTGATGTCTGAGTTTTGACGAGACAATGACAGTTTGGAGCTGGAACACAGGCCACACAGAAGCTCTGTGTAATATGCAAAAGACATGGAAATGGAATTCTTAAGACATTAATGTGGGGATTCAGCCACATGCAGCTTTATAGTAGAAAGAGGATGGAATGATTTTTCAAACTGGCTGCTGCTAAATTTCACTATCAGGAATATTGCCCAACTCTTGATAGTATTTTGTTTTCAAAATGAGTTGCAGGGCAAAGGGGCAGCCATGCTCTAGAAGCTGCTGGGAGGACCTGTACACAGTTGTATTGCCCTGAAAATGCAAAGGATATTTGGATAGGCTGTGATTCAGCCATTTCCAAAACATTTTGGCTTCAGTTAATTTTCTTCAATGTTTTGAAGAATATGAATTGAATATAAGAGACTAAGCATGGGAAAAGCTAACCCAAAATATATTTGGCCCCAAAACTGGGAACAATGAAATGAAGAGTAGGATTGTATGGTAAAATTTAAATTGTCAAATAAATGGTTCTGGATTCTTTCAATAATAGCATGTGAATCTCTCTTTTGTTTGTAATTACTGTTTTGGGTAGGATAATTTCATAGAACTTGGCTCTTCTGTCTTTCATCTTTGCGATGTTCAGTAGTATGATGAGGGGAAGATAATTCTTGGAATTAAAATTTCCTTTTTTTTGGCACTACTCTTAGGATAACAAGAATATCAGAGTTAAATTGCAAAATTCTATGCTGCGATGGGTTAGATGTTTGACACTTTAAAGAAAATTGGTTTGTCTTCACTATTTATTGCACCTGAAAGCAATAGTGTTTCCTAACATGCTAAGAAACTATGCATGTAACTGAGCAAAATAAGGTTAATAAGCCTAGTTTATCATCTGAAAATACTGGTCCTGAACTAACTGCTGAGTTTTTAAAGCAAGAGATAAATGTGCAGAAGTCTTGTTTGCACTAGCCTGAAGTTTCACAGATCCTACAAGCATTGCTTCTCAAAACCTGTCCAGAAAGTGCTCTGATGCCAGGATCTGGTGAGTTCACGTTTGGTTGATCGGGTAGAATTTATGTGGAGGTGAGGAGCACAAGTGCTAAGAGAAATGGCTGATGGATTTGATCCAAGTTTCTATGTCCTTTACAGACGAAATCTGTGTTCCTCACAGACAGGACTCACAAGTATGTCTTAGGATCCCTGATTCGTACTTGACAACTTCACAGATAAAGCTAATCTTGATAAGTGCTCCTTAAGCTTTGTATTCTATCTCTTATTCTTTCTAGCCAGTTTTAGCTGTTTAAGTCACCTGGAGAGAGTTTCTCATCTCAGTTATGTCCAGAGTGTCTTGGCAGATGTGTCCATTGTCTCTTCTTTCCCTGCTGCGGGGTGTCACACACGGTGGCGAGTGCTCTCCCTCTCTGCTGTGTTAGCATCCAGGCAGGGCCTGGGTGTAATGTGCAAGGCAGCAGAAAGGTGTCTGAAAGAAACCCCACTGCCTGACCTATGTGATATTGTCATTTGTTATGTGCAGTCTGGCTACAGATCAAGTAACTGCATATCAATTTAGCATGTAGATAAATACACTACAGTTGATTTCACTCAGATCTCATTTTAATGAGAATTTTCCTCTAACGTTTCATTGAAGAGGAAAGAAAACCTGCCCTTCATGTGGTTTCCTAGCTAATTGCTGATTATAGGGCAGTTGCATAATATGACCACAAAACATGCCTTTAATTGCTGTTTTTTTTCACAGTAATAAACTTTGGTATGAAAAAGGCTTTTCAGTCTGTGGTAGATGTGTACAAGTTTAGATGTTGTGCATGTAACATTGCATGTATGATGTATGGTTTAACCTACTCACTTTGGCTTTTTAAGTTCTGCATTCCTAACTTTGCTTTCTGTCATCCTCTCAGGAACCCTGGGATGCACAGCACATTCCAGCTCTGTTTTCTGCTTTCTGTGGTCTGCTAGTTGCACTTTCTTATCACCTCAGCAGACAAAGCAGTGACCCAACTGTGCTGATGTAAGTTGCCTGAAAATGTTATTTGCTGATTACTCTGTACAGCACACAGCCAGAGTGATGCCTGGGTTTCAGAACCACAGTGGTTGCTTCCTGGAAGTGCTGTAATGAGGTGAAATTCCTCACCATGTCTGCATGGTTGGTATCAGTCCTGTCTGTGAATGAAGTGCTGCAGTCAGATCACCAGCAGGGCTGGTGCTCTTTAAGCAGCACTAACCAAAATCTCTGAAGCAGATTTTCTCCTCTGGGAGGTTGCGTGCTTGCCAGGTTAGAGGACAGTGATTTAATTAAAGGGGGTTCAGGCAACTAGAGTTGCAGAATGTGCATTGGGTAGCACTGGGGCCAAGAAAATGGACATTCAATGTGCTGGGAAGATGGGTGAATTCCAGCTCTTGCTGAGGATTGCTACAGTAGGCTATGCCTCTCAGTTTGAGGTTCCATCCTTTCTTTCGTTCTTTGACATGGTCTTCTAGAGGTAGCTGAGGAGAGGAAGTGTATGCTAGAAGCTGACGTTGCAAACAAGGGAGAATAAGGGGAGAAGTCCCAATACTGCATGTTGAAGTGATGTGTAAGAAAAACCCAATAGATCCATAACTCAGGGACAGCAAATGTGAATTTCCAAGTGAGAAAACTGTGATATATGGCTGTTATAGAGGCTGTGGGGGTCAGCAAGCAGCTGGACAATTACATCTAAGCAAGCAAGTGGGTTTATGCAGCCATCACCATGCCATTTGGAATTCTGCTTCACAGATAGCTCAGTTTTATCCTAGAAGAGTGCAGAGAGCCTGTGAGGAAACCCACAGGTTGTCTCCTTTGATTCATGAAGTGTGTTCTCTCCTTTGTTTCATGAAGTGAGACTCAAGGCTCATTATGCACAATTCTGCAATGCAGAAGAGAGGGGGGAAGTGGAGAGCTTTTTAGACCATTCAGGATTCTCTTTTAGTAGAGAAAAGTTGGAAAAAGCAGAGCCACACTGATGAGTAAGGAAAGGATATAGAGAAGTAACAGGAAATAGTCATCCCAAGTAAATCTTACTGAAGAGTTGAGAAATTTTTTTTTTACCATCCAAAAGGTTCAGGGAATCTGACACTTATACATTGCTAGGTTCTGATGTGGTAAAGCAACAAGAACTGCTTGCATATCTTGCCAAGAACTTGACCCACAGCCTACTGTGTTTGACAGATGTCAGGTAGACCTGGGTCAAGCTTTGTGTGGATGATGTGTAGTTTATTTGCCATTATGGTATGGAACTTAGGTATGGAAGTGAGTGAAGCTATGTGCTGTGTTAGGGAGAGTTCTTAACCTTGGAGTAAAATATACTCAGGTAACTTGCAAATCAGCATGGAATTGTGAGTTCCTTCAATTTTGAAGTAATTTAAATGTATCCTTTTCTCTCACTTCCCAGAAAGGACACACCAGTTCATGAAGCTCTTTAATAAAACAAAAACTTTTCTTCCTTGAAAACTTTCCTTTTAAGGAAGTAATCTTAAACTATTAAATGCATTTTAACTTTTAAATCTAGATAACAGTTTCGTAACATTTGCAATGAAATATTCAGCAACTGAAATGGTTGTTAAAAGTCTAAAAATTTATTATCATCAGATGTTTATTGTGCAATTGTAAAAATGTATAATCATTAAAAGAGATTTAATTTTTTTTTCCTCCAAACAGTTCTGAACTTCTTTTAAATAAGTTAAGGAGATTGGAAAAAAGTATTTAAGGTATGGCTTATGGCATAAAATCCAAGATGGATGAGGAGGTAGCACATAAATCTCGAAGAGAGAATTAATATACATTTTGTACAGAATAGTCTTCCTTGGCCATTTTAACATGGGTCTAAAGAGCTCTCATATTGGTTTCAGCTTCGCTGAAACAGAAGAGTCATAAATGCAACACTCTGCTCTTTCCTCTAAATGACTGAGGCACATTGATTGGGCTGCTGAGACTCCTCAGGACTCTGATGAGGAATTTCTACCCTGATCACAGGTAGAGCTGGTTTGTGTCAGTCTCCAGCTGTACAGAGATAAGAATGCAAATGTATACATGAGGAAGGAAATCTGAGGCTGTTCTTCCTCCTCTGTCCTTCAGGAATATTCATATCTGTTGCACATGTTCAAAAGTATCCTAACTAGGAATTTTTTTAAAACAGGTCCCTTATTCAGTGTAAATATGTCCCTCACTATCTACGCCAACGATTTGAAGATTCATCAGAAGATCCACTACCAGAAAAAATGAGAGAATCAGTGGTAAGGCTTTTTCATCCATTTCTTTGTGTTCAAAGCTCCCTCTATCATTAATTTTGCTCACTGAGGAACCTTGTAAATATTGTCATTTAGTAATTTATGTAACTAAAAGCACAGATAGATGATCTTTACAGTGAGGCCAGCAGTGAGAAGGGGGATACACACCATTTTCCTTTCTGGAGGCCTGCTTTGAAGGGCTTTGCCTCAATGATTCTTTAATATAGTCTGTGGGAAAGCACTCTTCGAGCTTGGGGAGTGGGGCATCTCTCATCCTAGTACACAGAGAAGTAATGCAGGTTCTGTGCACAGAGTTAAAGCTTAGTAATCTGGTTTGTCCAAGGTAGGCAGGGTTGTTAAAGAAGCATTTGAAAAGGTGAGCGGTCCTGCCAAACTGTCTGTGCTGGAGAGGAAGAAGATTTGGTCCACAGAATTACATGTGTTCGAAACAGCCCTTATTCTTTATTTTTCTGTGGCTAGGGCTACCTGTTTTTCAGGAATGCCTTTTCTGTGCCAGGAAGTACTCTTGACTGTGTGCCCTCCAGCCCAGCTGAGCCAAGTGGAGCACACTGTCAGACTTGGCACCTAGATGTGGAAGAAGCACATGAAACTGGGATAGTATGGGAGAGGGAAGTACATGCCTGGTGCCAAGCATTGCCATCTCATCATCTTTTCTTTGCTTGGCAGGCTGTTTATTTAGTACTGTCTGGCAGGAAGCTCTAAGTTTGTGTCAGCTTATTTCTCACTTCAGCATAAACATCGTGAAGTGACCCATCTTCCTTTTTGTGTCTGTTTATATTAAAGAAATGTTTGCTGTTACCCAGGGGAGGTTGGTCTTATAAGACATTCATGTGGGAAGATCATCAGCTTTGTAGAAATGCTAAGGGATGTTTGACATTTGTCAGTCATGTGAACTGTCCTGCTTCCTGGCTGTCAGACAGTCTTCCTCCTGACCACATCCCCAGCGCCTCCATCCCAGCATTTTCAGCCTAGGCAGCTATTCCTAAACTTCTAAATGCACTCTGAAATCCAGGAGCATTCAGAGAGTCTCTGGAAGATAGACTGCCTTTTTTGACCCTTAGACATGACCTGGGAGTCCCTAGTTCTTACTGGCCTCCAGATGTCCCTTCAAAGGGATGCATCTTTCATGTACATCTTGAATAATTTCTTAGGCATTTTATAAAGTGTTACACAGCCTACATTCAGCATATGCATTGATCCCACACTACCAATGCTTTCTGCTTTTCTAAGCTGCTGCTTAGATTGTCATTTTTACCATGGATAATGTTTTTAACTGCTTCCTCTAATAGGGCCTACGTAAGATTAAGTGACATGGCTGTGTCTTGTTGCTTGTACTGAGCTACAGTTTCTTGCAAACTAAACTGTTTGCAACAGTTGATACTAGAATATGAATGTGCATCTAGAAACAGAGTGAAAAAATGAAGTATTTTTTTTTAGAACTTAGCTGTATTCTCTAGTATTTGTGGTGTGTACATTATTGCCATGGTTGATTGACGTTCCATTCTTGTACGTGAGGACTGTATGGCAGATGTAATGGAAAGCTTCTCATGCTCCAGTAGTTCTGTCTTTTGCTGATAGTGCCTTTCTTGGTGGAGTACAGAGTCTGATCTCATCTGTTCTGCAGATGGAGCCCAGCCCGGGGACTGAAGCAGTTACTGCAGCTGTCCACTTAACTGGTTTCATTTCACAGTGCAGAGGGAAACCTTGAGCAAGGCTTTAATATATTGAAAACAAGACCCAAAAATAGTGGAAAAAAAAAAATCTGCATTTAAGATCCTGGCTGTATTTTCAAAATGGAGTAATTCTGCAGACTCTAACAATTTTTATATCAGTGACATGGACAGGGATCTGCTGTCTTACACTAACACTGCACAGCTGCACTTGAGTCCTTGAGCCAGTGGGTGGAAGATGCAGAAGTGTAGGGATAACTGCACTGTGATTTGCCAGACACAGGACTTCAGTTCATTTCTTCATAATGTCTCATTCCTGTCACATTTTGTCACACTTTTAGGATTAATTAAGTGGGCTTCCTGGCGCCTTTGCTCTCCAGGAAATACCTGCATTTGGAAATTGGCACTTTTCTGCTCTGTACATTTGATACTCCATGCTGCTGCTATTAGGCAGAGCTGCTTTCCTTCAATGTTGCTGTAGCTTGCGAAGTTCTTTGCCTTAATTTTTTTTTTTCCTCTGTCTGGGCTTTCTTCAGTCTGTATAAAAATTATAAGCAAAAATGTTTGCTTACTATATCAATTAGCAGTGCTAATTTTGAAGAAATTAGCTGCAGAAAGAGAGGGCAGTTTCTGATTAATGTGGGCTCATTGTCTAACCCTTGTGTTACCTGCTACCTTTGTCTCAGTTGAACACCAAGGAGACTCCCTCTGCCATCTCACCAGTGCAGTGCTGACAGGGCAAGTGGGGAAGAGCTGAGGCAGGAGAAAATGCTCGTGTATCGAGTTCAAGGAGCACAATCAAACCATGGTCCCTGCTGGCTTGCTTCAGCAATAGCAGTCATGTTTAGGATGTACACCTGGCTGACTCTTCAAAGCCAATTTAAAATAATTTCCAGAAATTTTGTAAAGGGATCTTCAAACAGTTCAGAAGCTGTGTGAAACAATATATCAGTATTTGGAAGAGATTTCATGATTGTAGCTAATTTTTTCTTGAAGTGCTCCCCTGCGAGGAGAGTATTCCTAACCCCTGTCAGTGGCAAGAGAGATGGCAAGATGCAACACAAGCCAGCCTTGCCTTGGTGACGTGTGCTCTACATAACACCATTTCAATAACACCCATTTTAGTCAGAAAGCCAGAGGCATACAGAACCAAATTGCTTTCTCAAGGAGCTGAAAGCAAACAAGGTTAATATAGAAAATTAATGTGTTGTTTTCTGGATGGCTTTGCATTGATGTAAGGAGTAATAAATACAGCATCTCTAATGTCTAGTTACGTGATTTTTACCCTTTTCTTTTCCTTGAATAGCTGTGTAAGAATTGCCAGCTTTAGAAACCTGAATTATGAAGCAGCTGTGATTGATAATTGACCATTCAACTTTGAGAATGGAGCTTCCTACCATTATAATTAATTTCTGTAGGCATCCACATGGCTGATTACTAGATTAAGCAGTGGCCTGAGGGTGATAATGTGTTACATTCAAACTCAAGGTTCCTTCCTGGTCTTTAGTACAAACATTTGGATAGCTAGTAAAAGGATTTGTACAAAGCTCCAAGAATCTAATTGGAAAAAACGGTTTGACTTGATGATTTTAAACATCTTTTCCACATAAACAATTCTATGATTCTGTGATAAATAATTAAAACAACTTAAAAGTGCCACTCTAATACATCCTGCATTTGAAATCCCCAAGGCATCAAAGGTAGCAGTGTTGGAGTGGGGTTTCTTTTTTAATCGCTTGAGTGTAAAATGGAGAGTGTAGAATTGCTTTAGCCCAAGCTATAACAGTGACTATCTCTCACTGGGAAGATTTGAGCTGTGACTAGAGCTTAATTTTTATATTTTTGGACCAATTGTAGTGAAGGGCTCAAGTGTCACGCTATAGAGCTATTCAGTATTCAACTCATAAGTTCCTGGTCTTGAGAATGACATCCAAAATCCTGCTTTAGCCAGTTGGGTCCAAGGTAGGCACATGCTTGTCAGGAGCTAGCTGCCTTCCACAGGAAGGACAGAAGCCACAGATCCTTCCCCAGCAGGTAGAAGCTCAAGGTTTTCTCCTGGAGAGTAGCTGCGAGTCCCTCTCAGCCAGAGAGATCACTGCCATTTCCTGGGAGATCCTGTCCCCTGTGCAGTCACACGAGGCAGAAGCAACCACTGCTCAGCTTTGTTTTAGAAGGAAAAAAGCCTGAATTTTGTAAGAAGCTTGAAAGTGTTGGCCACATCAAGGGGAAGCTCCTGTGGGAATCATTGAGCAAGTCAGCAGCTGAGCAGTGTATTTACATTTTGAAACACTTCAGTGCAAGGGCAGAAGGACAAGCCTGGACATAAATGATACTTTAAACACTTTCAATATTGCCAGAAATGGAAAGCAATTGTCAAATTTGGGGTTGAATATCTGAATAATAATAATTTCCTTAAAAACAGAGGCCTTTTTCTGTATATGATTGGCAAAAGGAATGAGAGCACTGTAAAAAGGACAACTGCAAAATGAAAGATGGGAAATACAAGACCTGTGCAATATAATTTGTGTAATATGTTCCCTTCTAAATGTAATATTTGAAAAGATTCTCTTTCATGATCTGGCCTGAAATGAAATTTAGGATTCCACCTCTCCCTGAAATGTGCATCTTTATTGCCTCTGCTGATTTTACAGCTAAATTCTTAGTATTTTACATGGTTTTTAAAGTGTCAGCTTCTTCAGTCATCTGATTGAGAGAGAAATCAGTGAGAGAAATCAGTAATTTTAACAGTAAGCCTTTGGGGTTGTATGGAAGAGCTTGTGAATGTGATTGGAGCATGTTTGTTGTTCTTAGACGCTTGTTTTAGATTATTGAGTAGTTGAATTCAGCTGTGCAGAAAATGATACTTGATCAAGACTTTTCATGCTGTGTATTCACAAAAGGGCTGAAATAGTGCCTTATAAATTTGACACTGCTTAATTTTCTCAGCTACAGCTGTTTCACACAGATTTTGTATGCAACATCATTAAAAATAGCTGGAAAGGTTACAAAAATAATTTCCATTGGTTGGATTGGTAATAATTCCATTATTCATATTTATTAAGATTGTGTTTTTTCAGTACTGCTACTTGCTAGTGAGAGAACTGAACAGAGAAGACCTGTGGGGACAGGCAGGGAGCAAAGGTTTAGTCAGGGAAGAGAAAGTTTTTCCTGTGAGCTCCCTCATGTTGAGATTCTTCTGTTGAATGTGACAGCCAAGGAGCAAGGCTGGCAGGGCTGTGCTTTGGAAAGATGGTCAGGAGGAGTTAAAATGACCTAACTCTGCTCCCATACCTTCCCAGCAAATGTAGCCCATGCAGAGTACAGGGCTGTCCAGAGAAGGATTGCTCTCAGAGTGGAGGGAGCACTGCTCTTTTGGAGGTATGTACATTCTCCTGAGCAGCCTGGGAAGGGCAAAGACCGTGGTGGTCACTTGAGATTTCAGCTAAGCCGTATTGTAGTCTCCTGGGACAAAGCAAAAGTATTTTCTGAGCCTGAAGGTTTTCTAGTCCTGCTGCATTTCAAAGGGTTGCTGCAGTAAGTGGAAGTGCTGATGGTGGTGACCTTTTACTGAAAAGCATCTTTCATAACAGGGAGTGATAGGCAGCCTAAATATAGAGGTTGCTACCAGCTTCCCCGGTAATTCACAACCCTTCTGTTCTTTGCTTGCTCTGCTTGCTTTCTTTTTATCTCCTTTATTTGTAGGTTTGCTTTACCATCATTATTTTAGCTTTCTTTCTTTTTCTCTGATAAGATAGATTAAACCTACCTAGGCTGCACCACCAGGAAGTCAGGTGAACCTCTAGTTCTAAGAAGTGTTGCTTTTCACATGTTGTTTCTAGATATCTTTGAAGTAAAGCATAAGTCAACTTCTAAACTAAGAGCTACAAATAGTTTCTCATTTGGTAGCTTAGCAGCAGTACTGAGTGCTGAACCTAAATGCTCTTCTCATAAATCTAAGACAAGATTTTCATTTACTCACAAAGCACTTGCATGACCTCTGAAGTACAATTCAGAAGACCACACAGATCACAAGCTGTCTTGTTTATTTGTTTACTGAGAATGACATTTTAATCACAAGAAAAACCTGCTATAAAGACAGTGATATTTCCAGTCTTTGGAAACAAAGTTACTCCTACCATAGTTACAGATCTTTACATAAAGGCAGATGTCTCCTTTCATTATCGTTCAATGACACTGGAAGAAAGCTTGTCTAAAATCCACAAAATCTTGCTGCAATTTGACTTCCAATGAAGAAAATCAGAGAATGGGACATATCACTTTAGAACATAATAAATGTGTTAATGTTGTGTCTTAGAAGATGTTACAGAAAAGCATGACTTTTTTCAGTAATGCAAGAGAAAGAAAATAAGAAATATTAGATCTTGAAAATAGGAAATGAAACCAGAATTTTGATTCCCAAAAAAAAGAAAGTCATAATGGAAAAGAGTTAAATTACTCAAGCAGAGTCAGATTCAATATTAAAATGTATTGCTTTCATTTCTCCAATATTATAAATTTGTTATTTAAAAATATTATTCAAAATTAGGCATGAAGAATTTAAATGTGATTACTTCAACAGACCTGGAGTGTGGAGAAATAGTTTTCCAAAGCAGGGTGGAGAAAATATTTTTGTATTAGGGAGTGCCGATTAGCCTTATTCAATACAGAGTGTAAGTAATTGAGAACAGAGTAATTTACTTTGGTTAAAATAGTGCTGCCTTACTAATTTTGTGTAAAATAATTATTTTCACAGAAAGAAATCTTGAAATCGGATCTCATTGTCTGCACAGCAGTTGCTGTTCTGTCATTTGCTGTCAGTGCCAGTACTGTGTTTCTGTCATTAAGGGTGTGTATCTCTCTTTTTTTCCCCCTCTAAGGTATTATGTCTCTTATGCAAAACCACAGGGTGCTTTAACTGGAAAGAATAGACACTGTGGGAAGAGAAGTTAGTGAAAATGTACTTACTGGTCATGATAACACTATTATATCTGGAAAGCAGTTAGTTTCTGGATACTTATATTAATTTCAGTATTACTTATTGGACATCTCTTTCCTTAAATCTCCACAGCTCTTGTAACAGAGAACCCAGAGGACAGAATGAATAAGCCTGACTATTTGCCTTTTTTCCTCCAAGTATGGAGGAAAAAAATTAATTGTGTGTGCAAAACACATATGTTAAAATCCATATTAACCTAGAGTCAAGAACTTGAACATAGGAGTAAAAATTATTGGCACAAAAATACAATTATGGAAACTGTTACAAATGTTGGGGTTTTTTTTAAATATAAGTGTTGTATGCAAGTTATAACTATGTTTCCTTTTTTTCTGCTTTGGCCCAGCCATTTCTCAGCATTGTCCTGTTTGCTTTAGCGTGGACAGTGGGATTTGTAACACACTACATCCTTCCTCAGCTCCGCAAGCATCACCCCTGGCTGTGGATCTCCCACCCCATCCTCAAAAGCAAAGAGCACCAGCAGCGGGAAGTGAGAGGTTTGTAGTACAGTCTTTTCTAAACAGTGGTTGCAATGACTTCAGCTTGCCTTGGTTTGAGGAACAAAAAGGAAAATCTGGGAGTAACAGAGCTGGGAGAATAAATTACCCTTTCACTTTTGAGTAGCACACATCTGATCATTTTAATCTTTCCACTGCACTTCCTGCAGATCTGTGAACCTGTAGGAGTTGTCTTCTCAGGCCACTGCCCAGATGGGCTGAGGCCAGGCACACACGTCTGGAGATTGTCTAGTCTGATGTCCCTGCTCAGAGCAGAGTCAGCTAGAGCATGCTGCTCAGGCTGTGTCCAGTTTTTAACATTTTCAGGCATGGAGACTTTTAAAACCTTTCTGGACAACCTGTAATAGCATTCAGTCATCCTTACAGTAAGAGAGGTTGCTTCAAATTGTGGTGGTTGGGTGTTTTTTGTTTTGGTAGGGTTTTTTTTGTTTGTTCTGTTTCTTTTTTTTTAATCATGCTTGTTGTTATATAGTTCATGCCTAATACATTGACATTCTATATTATGTAAAAACTTGAAAGATTGATGAAATTGATGCAGATTTTTTTTCTACTTTCTGACATATCAGCAAATGTAGTGCAATTTAGGTGTTCTAATTTCAATTGTACCACTTTTAAAGAAACATTAAAATTTACTGGAACTGAAATTTTCTTTAAGATTTGTTCTTGGTGATGTCTGCTGGCTTCAGTGGGTGGTGCCTTGATACATGTGAATATCAGTCAATATTTTAGTATGTCAGGATCTGATTTCCTGTTCTGCTAGAGTTATTTCTGAAGCAGGCAGCGTGCTTTAAGAAGCAAAGCTTCCCCCCTCCACCCCAGCTCTCTTCTTGCCTTTGCTACCAGCCAAAAGCTTGCTTGTCATTTCTTGATGTATCCCACGCCTTAATAATTCTCAGTGTATGTTTCTGAAGTGTTTGAAGGCAGCATTTGCAGAACAGTCTGTTGAAGGACTTTGTTCTTCAACTAGAATGCAAAAGAGTTGAGATCACTCTCTGGAAAACCATACATTAAGGATTTAAATATTTTTTAATTTTAAAAAAATTATGTGTTTTTCAAACAAGGGTTAGGTATGAAAAAAGTACCCAAGAGACTTGATGGAAGGTTGCCTTTTAACTTTTACTGCCAATATGCCAAGGAAGGTGTAATAGAAATATAAATATTATTAAGCACCATGCCTGGCTGAAAAACAGTGTCCAGGACTTCATGTCTCTGATAACCAGTAATTCTGATAAACACCCAAGTTGCTCTGTTTGTTTCAGCACTTAATCATAAAAGACCACTGTAGGATTTCTATGCCTTGTCCAGATTAAGTCTGTCTTCATTTGTCAGAAAACATTGTTTTCCTAAATGCAGTGACGCAGCATTTGAAAAGGTTGAAGGTAGAGACCTGCTGGACTGATTTCCACAGATGGGTTTCCTTCTGTTTTGAGATTCAGCTGCATTTCTCATGCTGCCCACTGTGGGGAACAGGCTTTGTTTTGCTTCTTTTGCAGTTCTCAAAATATTTCGGACCATTCCTGTACTTTGGGGTCTAAGGATTATTGCAGTGTAGCTGGTGTTGTGTGTTAGAACACTGGAATTAAAAATAAATAAATAAATAAATATTTCAGGCCCTTAGGCTGCTGCAGAGGCTTTTTATCATGTCTGAGATGAGACAGACTGTGGAACAGGTAATCCCTTAGATAGATATGTTTTACAGGCTATCTTTTTTCTTTTGTCCTGTAATAAAAATGTAGGAACTAAACTTTAAAGTGTTCCCTGTTTGTATAGAAAGAGAAACTTGGAAAAAGGACAGTAGTACCCCAGTAGTTGTCAGGTGCGGACAATGAAAGGATGAGTACACAAAATAAGATGGCTGTGAGGAGTTTTTACTGCATAGATTTTAGTTTTAATCAATTTTTTTTTTTGACAAGGGTAGTGCTGTTGAAAGAGAAATGACTGCTTTCACTTAGACAAACAACTGGTAATGACAATTCCACAAGTTTATTACTGTCTTTGTTGCACAGACTCTGGATGACCTGCTTGAACTTTAAGATGTTCCACAGAATAGCAATTACCAGACCAGTTCTTCTGATGTTCCTGTGAGATAACTCAGTTATTACTTGTCATTGTCTTGGCTGGCTGCAGGACAAAATGCTTAGGTCAAGATGTATGAACTTAGGGTATAATAAATGTGTAGAAACTAGTGCAGGACTAAATGAGAAGGAAATACTGATATTATAGTATCACTGTGAGCCTAGCTAGATAAGGACACTCAGGAGACAGCAGATCTGGGTTCAGAGCAGCAGGGCAGGAGACCAGAAGACCCCCACCCTTTGTTTATTATATCTGTAAAATACCTGCAGGTAGGTGACCATGGATTGGAGAGTGGTATTCCCACCTCTCAACCACACTGGTCAAGGAGACTGTCACACAGTCTTGTTTGCCCCAGCATGGAATGCGAAAACAAATTCTATGTTTATAGAACATAGCTAGTGTTTACATGAAAAGAGCATGAGAAGGTACAAACCTTCTGCTTAATATGAAATGCTCAGCTAGCTAGGAAAAACTCATGGCAACATAATAGGCTAATATTTCTTCTCCTTCCTCCCCACTACTGCTTTTATACCCCACAGGTTCATGTAAGTAATTTTCAAATCATCCATGTTTTTCCCTTCGCCCCTCTGAATGTGAGCTCTGTTTTTTTGTCTCTGTTGTCTGAACAGATCTCTCTCTGCTCCTGCAGCTACCTTCTGTTGGTTTGTGTGGTATGCTTATCTCTTTACTGAAGCCTGAGTTCTTACTCCGAGCACAGCTTTGGACAAGGCTGAAGTTCTTGAGCTTAGGAGAGGAGAGAGGAGTGGGAAATAACAGCTAGGTTCTGAGATGGACATTTTGCTGTGTGTATGAACTTTCAGGAGGTGGCCTTTTGGTAATGAAGAGGAAATATTTTACGTTATAGCAAGAAACAGAAGTTAATTGTGTTTTCTGAAGGGGGATCTTTTTTAAATTGCTTTAGCTTAAGGTACTGGCAAAGCATTACTTCAACTTAATTTAGCAGGATTGCTTTTAGATCTTCCTCTTAGCCTATGCAATATACCACTGTGCCTGTAGAATGTAGAAATCCATTGATTCAGCATGTCTTCTTTGTCTGTCACTGAAGAGGTGTGTATGGAAGACGGTGGAGTGTCTACATATAATTGTTTTCATTTTGCAGGGATGATTATTGGAGATTCAGTAGCTGGCATTTTTATTTCTGAGTTAATACTAAGTTCTGCCTTTTTGTGTTCACTGTTTTTCCAATAACCTTGTCTAGCTGAGCTTTGAGGAAAAAGGCATTGCTTTTGTCTGTACAAAAGTGTTTCTGCATTCAGTTTACCTAAGTTGTCATAGCAGTTGAATTGCACGGAGCACTCAGTTGTTGTTTAATACTCATATTAAGCACTGTGGTATAGTTAGAAAAGTCTATTGCAAAAAAAAGCTATTCCTTAGGGAGGAATGATGTGAGATGTGATCCTGGCAGATCTTACAGTGGCTGTTTAAGTGTTTTGGGAAACATCTGTGACAGTTTCTAGCTCCTGGTAATTCTTCAGTCTTTAAATCTCAAGGGGTGTTCCATTTATCAGTGAGGTCAATGATAATTTACAGTCTAATGAACAGTGTTTTGCTACTATAAGGTGGGGAAGTAGAGGCACCGAGTTCAAATTAGGTCTCTTAGGTGATTCAGCAGGTCGGTGCCAGAGCTGGAGAGGGCCTCTCTGGGGTCATTACATCCACTGAGAGTACTATGTAATATACTGATTAAATAATTGGATGATGTAAAAACTACCATCTAGCGTGTACAATCTTTTATGTTTTCTGAGTATGTCTCAGGAGTGCAGTTATAAGCAGCAAAACAGATACTCTGTAAACTCAGAGAACAAAATTATTTCTCTATTGCCAAAGAATTATGAATTCCATTGATTCATAAATTAGGTGGTTGACTATATTTATTAATGTGAGCTAACTCATGTCTTCTATGGTACTCCAGTGCAAAAAATGCTGCTGATTTGATGACATGATCTGTTATCTGAATTTCCATTTCAGATGCTGCTCATTTGATGTGGTTTGAAAGGCTTTATGTGTGGCTACAGTGCTTTGAGAAATACATTTTATATCCAGCCATAATACTGAATGCACTCACCATTGATGCTTTCTCAATTAGTAAATACAAGAAGCTTGGTACACAGTAAGTAGATTATAACTCAAAGCATGTGATTAGTAGAATATTTGGTTTTGTACTGAAGAGTGAGAAATGGAATTTGTTTTTAAATAAGCCTATAATCATGTCACAGTTTGCTTTCATGCATATTAGTTCAAAATACTATAATCATTGGCTTTGCTGAAAGAAAAATGCAAAACTACCTTAGCACACTAAAATATGTCTGCAGTGAGAGAGAGTGAAATTAAAAGATTAAAGAGCTATATATAGATATATATGAAAGGTCTAAATGTCAATTAAAAGCAAGACACACTATATCAGGCTGCAGGTGTTTGATGGGCATAAACTCAGTGGGGTAACTAGAATTAATCAGATGAAAATGAGAAATCTAGGCTGGATATCAGGAAACATTTCCTAACCGAGGATTTTTAACACTATGCCGTAGTCTCCCAAAGGAGTTACCAGAAGCGTCAACACACAAGTCTTTTAAGGCTGAATAAAATATTAAACAGTGCAGAAAGAGGAGTAGTCCTGTGTTAAGAGTGGTTTGAGAAAGGTGGGGGGGTACAAGTTGTGATGAAGTCTGATGTCTCAGATATTGAGCAGAACTGGTGGTGCTGATCCATGGTCTCACAGTACGATCCTTGCCGCCAGCCTTTTATGGGAAGTATTTTAGTCAGCGACTTGCCTACTGCAGATATTCAGCAGGCTTAGTGACTGCAGTATCCCCAGTGAGCAGAGTTTCTGCAGTCTTTTTATCAGAATGACAGTGATGCAGATGATAAAACAAAGAAACAGCCTTGGAATGTTCCAGCAGCAAGAAAAACTGCTGAGAGGTGGGGGAGAGTTCCTCAGTATCCATAATAATACAGATTCTTAATTTCAATTATTAGATAAAAGGACTTTGATGTAAAAAATGCATGTCGATTTAATTATTTCACTCTCTTGAGGAGCAACCCAGCTTTAGGAACTACACAACTATAAGGAAAAGGCAGCCCCTGCTTTTAGGGTTTGAAACTTGGACTAGGACCTGAGTCAAATTTTCTGCATATTTCCCACAGACAACTGCTTTTTCAGAGAGACTCTCACCACCGACTCATTGATAACCTCTGCATCCCCACTGACCTTTTTCCCCCCCAGGCACTTGGAAGTTGCTACAGCCAAAGTGCTTCAAGAGTTCAGGTGTATTGTCCAGGGTGACAGTGAATCCACACTCATCCCTCTATTTAGTTCTGCAAGGCTGGGAGAATTAAAAGTAGTCAGAGTGCCATTTGTTACCAGCTAGCAGACGTGACTGAACACATGCGCGGAGCAAATATGTAGGGTTAGGAAGGTGCTATTTTTACATAGTCATTCCTGCAAGCTAGATTGCACTTTAAAGTATCACCTCCCTCAAGTGTTCAGAAGAAATGAGTCAGACCCCCAGAAGTCTTGAGATTAAAGAAAGTAATTACATTTGTCTGCCTCTGATTGTTTGGCCTGTGGGGGAATACCACAGCCGCCCTTTCCTTCCCCATCCCCCTTGTGTCTGTGTGATCACCTGTGTAAAACCTGCTTTCTCCTTTTCCTTGTAACTCTGGTCTATCCAAGAAACTCCCTTTTTCTCTGGCTCTCTTTAATACATTCTCCCTACAGCTGCCACCCAAATGCCACACACAAAGCATTCATCTTCAGATCCTACCTCTTTCTTAACTCTGCAAACCCATGAGGGATCCAGGATTCTCCTTGCTACTTCCCATATACAGGGCTACTGAGGGTTGTACTTGCTGTGCTTTAATGCATAAATACCTGTTTTCTGTTGCTGGAACATTCCTTAGTTATTGACCACCCAAGGATCAGACTGCATCATGCCCTAGGGAAGGGAAGACGCTCTCCTACTCGGTATCTGAAAGTGTCTGAGGTGGTACATTTTTTGTGATTTGATGTTGGAGTTTTCCTCAAATTGAATTTATCTTTTA
Organism: Cisticola juncidis; assembly: GCA_013400215.1. Lineage (NCBI taxonomy): Eukaryota > Metazoa > Chordata > Aves > Passeriformes > Cisticolidae > Cisticola > Cisticola juncidis. The sequence goes on from VXBR01001112.1 coordinate 466,979, forward strand.
AAGAGGCTTCACCTTGCATTGTGATTTAAAGGACTGCAGCAATTTGCTCCTGGAGGAGGCAGAACAACTCCTTTATAGTCAGGAGTTTGCTTGAGCTTTCCAGACTTTGATGTGCTGGTTATTAACAGCACCCATGCTGACAGTGCCTGCCCCTGTTACCTGCCAAAGAGGCGCTGGAAATCATCCCCCCTTCTCACACTCCCTTACATCTTTTCCTAGAAGTTGAGGCCTCAGGAAAAGCACCTTGTGTGACAGTATTTTTAAGGAAGAAGGAGTAATGAGCAAATTATTTTCTGTTACCTCTGAATGCATTATTTTGTAAAGTGTAATTTTTGGTGCAAGTTTCATCGTGGTAAAAGGCACAGTGACAAAAATGTCTTCCCTTTGCTTTATAATCTGTAAATTTCCGTGTGAAAATTTTTTCATGTTGCAAGAATTTGCTGCTTTCTGAAGAATGAGATATACAACTGGTTAATGTAGGATACACTGGGATGGCTTCTGGTGGCTTCAGAATCTGTTTAGCTTAGTCATTATGTTTTCCATTCAGAAATGTGAGGCAAATTGAAAAGAACAGCTTTGACAAGGTGAAAAATAAGGTTAGCTTGGTGTTTCATTCCAACAGTAATGCTCTGCTGATCCTTTAGAATGGCCAGCACTCAACATGAAGTTGCATCTGCATTACAGGAGATACACAATAATGAATAAATGTCACATAAAATAAAATCAACCTGGAAAATAGGAATCTTGCAAGGATGGTAGAAACCTGTTGAGAGCTTTCTATGCTGCCAAGTGTCAGTCATGGCAGCAGGTATTCTTCTGGTTAGCAGCAGGATGAAGGAAACTCTTCCATGCATTTTGCAAATACTTGGCCTGTTTCTCACTTATTATACACTGAAGTGCCCACATTTTGGAAGACACAGGTGCAACACAACTTCTTTTCATCTGATGAATTGCTATATAGAATAGTCAACTTTCTGATCAAGAACAGTGGTAAGAATTTCAAACACTTCACACCTTTCTGTTTCTGTCCAGAATTTTGGCAGCACATAATGAAATTATAAGATAAATTATAAATTCTCTCATCGAATGAAAGGTCTTGTAATAAAAAAAATTGAGGTTAAGGTTGGTTTTTTTCCGAATTACAGTAATGTATAGAAGGTACAGAAATACCTTGGACTGAAATTTTATTTCAAGAGGGATACAAAAATGTCTGGTCTAGATTCTTGAGTTTTAGTATTCATTACTACTCTTTTTAGTACAGAGTTTGTTCTTTTTTACAACTTGCAAATGTGTCATAATGATAAGGGAAAAATATAAAATTTCACCTAAGTAAAATAAATGTGATGATTTCTGATATTACTTCTATACCCTTTTAATAAGTGTGTAGATTTAGATATGCATAGCAACCTAAAATACATCTGGTACAGATATTTGTATTTAAGAGCTTCTTAATTTAATGCCTTATGACTTGATTAGGTTTTTGTCTCTGCTTTTCTTACAGCTGTGACATTATCCTGATAACAGTTGCTGGGATGAAACTCCTCCGCTCCTCATTCTGTAATCCTATTAATCAGTTTGTTACTTTGAGCTTTACTGTGATCTTCTTCCGATTTGACTACAGAGACATTTCAGAAAATTTCTTGCTGGATTTCTTCATGATGTCCATTGTGTTTCATAAGGCAAGTTTTAGTGCTCCTGTAATTTCATTGGAAAATATACCTTCTTGGTGTCACCTGGCTGATCAATACGTGGTAGGAGTTTTTAGAAGTAATGAATGCATACATAGACTCAGATTATTGGTACTATAGAGGAAAAATGGAGTTGAAAAAAGGTTTAGATTAAGAGGGGTTTTTTTCTGGCTTTATGCAATGTTTTTCATCTTCTTTTTGTTCACGTGTTGCTATATAAAGTTCAGGATTGTTGTTTTCAAGAGGAGAATGAATCCCCAATGAGTTTGAAAGAGACTCTTGGGTCATTAGTGCAGGACTGCCCTCCAGATCAATCGCCTGGTGTTTTTATCTCGGTTTCCTTTGAATGCTTCTAGTGGTTGACTCAACAACTTCCTTTGGGAAATTATTCCATTATCTAATCACCCTCATGATAATAAATGTTTTCCTAGTGTCAGCCTTAACATTTTTCTTTTCCTATTTTCAGTCTGTTATCCTTGTGGTGCTGCCCTTAACCTTAACCTCAGTGCTCCTTCCTCTCTATTACATTGTTAACTCTTGAAGTGTGCTCAATTGAGTTTATTTAAAACTATCAAATCCTTCCTGCATCAGTCAGGTCAGACCCTGTCTTTGTTTGGAATCTAAGCTGTTTCACTGAGAGAATTAGTGTTAACCAATACCTGGAGAAAACATGGGAAAGTACTGAAAGACCTGAAAGTATTCATTCCGGGGTAACTCTGAGGTGTTTGGTTTTGTTGTTCTTTGTTTTGTTTGAGTTTTTTTTTTTTTGCTCAAGCTTCTTTGCTTGGTTTTTTTTTCTAAAATATTCCTACTATATGTGTGAATATGAACCAGCTAGCATCCCTTAGTTTCTGAGAGAAGAAAGACATGGTTCTATATTGATTGTTGTATGTGCTGTGGAGATATTTAGCCCTTCTACACAAGGGGCATCAGCTCATACTGCTGTCCATGCCCACCTGGAAGTTTCAGGCTTATTATGGAAAACCCCTTTTACTTGGTGTTACATTGGGAGTTCCCAGTCATTTACTGAATGATTGAAGGAGAAATTAAATGCTTTTCCTTGTTTATTTCTGTGCTGCTGTACGGGAGGATGAGAAAGGAGGAGTCACAACTTGGTGAGGTAACTTGTTCAGCAACACTTTTTACTGAACTCTTGGACCATGCTCCAGCAGAAGCTTCACCTGCTTCAAGCCTTCATCCTCAGAACTGTTGTTCTGCTTTCTCTCTGCTGGGGTGAGAAGGCAAGGGCTGCGGAGGAAGGGCAGAAGAAGAGGAGTAGAAGAGATGAGACAAAGCTCTGCTTTAACAAGATCCTCCTCCACTATACTCTGATCCTGAAACAGGACTAGAGCAAGTTTTTAAGCTTCTTAGCTTAGAGTAAAGGATAACCAGCAGAGGCGATGCAGAGTTAGCATTATGCCAGTTTTCCGTATTTGTTTCATTACCACGTTTCCTGGCCAAAGGGGTAAATTTTTGTCTCCGGAGAAGTTTATCATTGATGTGTGTCAGTGGAATGTCTGAATGATGGTTTACTTAGTCCTAAAACTCATTCTCTAAAAAACACTTTACAGGGTCAAAAAATCAGCATGTCAGAATTGAAAGTTCCACTATTTGTTAATTATTGAAAATGTTGACCTCATTGAGCATATCAAAAAATTCTGCTATGAATTGTCACATGCTTTTGTAAGAAAGAAATATTAAGTCTTTTTTATGTACCTTTTTTATAAAGGATATTTTTTGCAGAGTTACTTGGATAGATTAAAGGTTCTGCTCACAGTGGAAAGAATAGTGTTAGCAATGAAAATGAGATAACAAAGGATGCTTATTAAATTAAGCAGAGATGTTTGCTAAAATAACTACTGGTAGACTGAACTACACTAGTAGACTGAAAACTATACTGCAGACATGTTTTGAAAATGTAGTTTTAGCACTGATCTTCCATCTTCATATCTAACCAGTAGCTGAAATTTTGCAGGTCATTAGTTCAGCAAGTGGAATTGTCCTTGTTCCATTTAAAAATTGTAAGTCAAATGGTTGAATTATTTATATTGCAAAAGCACATGCACAATTTCACAATGATCATTAGATCCAATATGAAAAATAGCATTGCAGATGATAGCAATTAAATTCCTTTTAATTTCAAATCATAAAGGGCATAAGTTTTCTTTATCCTAATTAAGGTTTGAGCTTTAATTAGCTCAGTATTGTGGAAGTTCAGTAAAGGATGTGATCGCTTGAGGATGAAGATGATGCGTGTTTATTTCGTACTATAAGCCCTAAGCAAGCTGCATCTATCTTTGTTCCTAAAAGCTTTATGGGTCTTCACAGATTCTGTATTTCAGTCATTTTTATGTTTGCACTTATTTTTTTAAATGCAAACAAAATCTGAAATACTGTCTATTACTGTCACCTTTAGCTATACAGAGTTTATTACACGGTCATGACTGATTTCTATTTGCACATTGAAAATGTCAGTTTGCCACTCTCTTAATTAGGGAACACTAGAAGCACTGTGTCTTAGTCATAGTGATGGCAATTTTTAAGCAAGCTTATCCACAAAAAGCTTTGCATGCTTTCAAAACATGGTGGTAATATTTTTTTTCTTCTAACAGGCACTGGAGAAGAATCTAAATTCAACAGACATTCACAACTGCACTAGTTGTGAGTCAGGACTCTTGATGTAGATTTAATGGAATAAAACTTGGCTAATAATGTTTGGTAGAGTATTTCTAAATAGCTCACTGATTGTGCTTCCTTTGTTTTCCCCATTGTGCTGTTAATTTAATGTAATTTAGTCAAATCAGAAACTCCAAATGAGCATACTGCTCCCTGAAAAAGCTGGGACACAGAAGTCCAAATTGCTGCTCACAGATTTTCATCTCTCTTAGCCAAAACACCCCCACTGAGGTAACACAGAGAACAAGAGAGTCTATTCAATTCTATTCCTGAGATTTTTTTTTTAAATTTTTTTGTCTTTTTAACATTATAGGACTTACTAATGTGACACAGTTAATTCAATTCTTTTAAAATATGATTATCTGTTTACATTTTGACAATTCACAAAATCTGGAAACACTAAATGTTGATTTAGGCATATACAGAGTGTGCTATTTTGTAATTCAAATTGCTTTGGGAAGGCAGCAAGATAAACATTTAAGAAACATCTTACTTGTTTTTGAGAATGATTTCAACTCTCGATTCAAGTGGAACAGGACTTCTCCATCTTTTTTAAACTAAGACTTTCCACGTAGCGAGACCAGGTTGTGTCCTTGACTACAGCCTGGGATTCTTCTGTCCAAAACTCCTCTTGTCTATAATCTTTAAATCAGAGCTGAATGACTGATTCTGATTTAAGAGTGGTTGCTCACAATGTGTGGGTGTAATGCTCTGATGTGTATTCTGCAGGAAGTTAAACCAGATAATCGAGACAGTCTTGGTCTACATAACTCCATGTAAACTTTTCAACTGAGCCAGTTGTTCTCCCTGGATGTTTTAGGAGATAATGTCAATGCAAAGGTTAATAAGAATATTCACATTAAGTGAAAAAGGAAACTCACAAAAAACAGAGAATATATTCTTCATAGGCATAGCAAAGATAGGACTTAGGAGATTTCTTCCTAGACTTTTAACACTAGGGAAAATTCTGAGACTCTTTCTTGTAAAAGAGTAAAAAAATGTGGAAATATTAAGTGGTTTGAATAGTTTATTTGGAACTGATGTAAAGATGGGCCTTTCTTCCATCCTTTTGCTGTCTACTGACATAATATCTAACTAAGAAAAAGTTCTAACACATGCAAAAGCTGTGAGAGGAAGAGCATATGGATGGTTAAGTGATGTTACAGCTCATCCAGTCCATTTTTCTTCAGTGTGATAAAAACAAACAAAAAGTAAAACAGTAATGTGCCCAGCACTGCCTTCCGTGGCAGATGTGTGAGATGCTTTTGAAGGATGAATGGAGCAGCTGCTCAAGAATGAACCAGTATTTAAGTGTGAAGTAGAAGTGAATGCAAATCATTCAAACAGCAGGGATATCAGTTTGGAACTAGCTGAATGTTAGCAAGGATGCTCAGGGCGAGACTCGTCTCCAGCTCTTTTGCCGTGCTCTGTTAAAAAATGTGGTTTTCCATTTCATCCAGTGCCAGAGGCATCCTCTAGATTTTGCTGGTGGAAAGGAGTCACAGTATCTCCCTGAACTGCATTTGGAGCCTCAAGCAGAGCTGATGCTGAGCTGAAGGAGCAAAGACAGCAAAAAAACTCGGTGGTGTGGCTGTGGATCCTCCTGGCTGTAGTATGCTCTTGGCTACTACAGAAACCTAGTGGGAAGTTCTTGCCAGTCCCTTCACTACTGGGAGCATGCTGCTAAACTGGCTCTTACCAGCAACTCTTTCATCTCTACAGCACAACTGAGAAATTATACTTGTACTTTGGAATATGGATTTTTGACAAATCTGTGCAGCTTCCTTTAAGCCCTAAAGAGTGAGCCCACCCCTAGCTTATGCACTCATCTACCCACGGATCTGAATGGGAATGATGAGCACAAGTGCCATTAACCTTCTAATGCATAGGACTACAACTTCTTGTCTCTTTCACTGTCTTATATGTTACTGTCAGATACTTTAATGGCCTCCTAATTCTGTGTGTGTGGATGAACTAATTAGCAATACAAAAATATGAAATCACCTTTTATTTTCTTAACATCAAGTCTTCTGAGGGTTCTGAATTTGTCTTCAGGCATAAGGCAAAATAATCAAAGAAGCTTGTTAAATTTGCCTTCATTAACACTGAATTTATTTGCCTAAGTACTCTTACTCCTGCTGAGCTCACTTAAATATACAGTTTCCGTTTGATTTTTTTTCTTCTTTCTCAGAATACATTTTCCAGCTAATAAGGAATCCACATTTTTGTAAGAATTTTTTCTTTTTCTGTATACTTCTTTCTAACATAGTATCCAAGACCACATGTTTATGGAGGATGATCTTTGTCAAAGTTGATCCAGCTAATGCAGCCAGTTTGTAGCAACCTGGCAGACCTGTGCTGATCAGGCTTAACTTTCAACATCTGCAACACAATCCCTTGGACAGGAAAGAAATTATGTGTGTCATCTTGTTTTCCTTCATTTTATGAGAAGGTGTTGCCAAGTGCAGTGACCTTCTTGGTGCTTTGTTGAAGTCAAGTAATTAACCTATTGGATCTTTTTATTGCCTTTGTGGCAATAAAACTCTTGGTTAGCTGGCATGTCTCATTGATTTAGGTGCTACTTATAAGTCAAAAGGCTCACTCTTTTTCCTTTCCTTTTTTGATTTTTCATCCTTCTCTGAATCCAGTGTTTCACTTCAAAGCTTCTGGCTCCAAGTCGTCAGTTCATATTTTAATCCATTCCTGTCCATTTGTGCATAATGAAATCCAATGTCTTAATCATCTGTACCCTCTTGGTTCACAGCTGTTTCTTCAACTTTTGATATCTGGCATATAAACCCTTTTAAGACACTTTCTGCTGAGTAAAATACCCAAGGCTACATCTGATATTTGACAGGATAATCCCAGTGGTATTTTCCATAGACTCCTTAGCTCTCTTGGGCACTGTACAGTTCATGTTTCTTCTTAATATTGGAGGAAGTGTTTAATTGATTTTTCATTCAGCCTATGTCACTGACCTCTTTGTCAGACTTAATTCATTCCTGAGTTACATTTTCTCTCTCTCTTTTTAGGTGTTTTTGTTGTTGTTATTTGTTTGTTTTCTCTAGATTGGGGCAAGTAAGTGCATTTGGGGGTTCAGGGAGATGTACACCCACTCCCTGGGTGAGTATGGCTCAGTATGCACTGAGGTCTGTGTGCTGTGTGCTGATAGAGACCTGTTCTGTCTATGTTGTCTCTTCCTCCAATATTAAGAGGAAACTCCAGGTTTCTCTTCCACTGAAGGAGAAACCTGGAGTACTTCAGTGCAAACTTGGTGTTTTTTCTTATATCCACTTTTACCACAGAATGATAGAATGGCTTGGGTTGGAAGGGAGTTTAAATATCATCAAGTTCCAAGTCCCCTGCTGTGGGCAAGGACATCTACCAGATCAGGTTGCTCAAAGCCCCACCCAGCCTGGCCTTGAACACTTCCATGGATGGGGCATCCACAGTTTCTCTGGGCAACCTGTTTCATTGTCTCACCACCCTCCTGGTGAAGAATTTCTTCTTAATACTTTTTCTCTTTTAGGTAAAAACCATTCCCCCTTCTCACTTCAAGCCCCTAAAAGCTCCTCTTCACAGCTCTCTTGTAGGTTTCCTTTCAGTACTAGAAGGCTGCTTTAATGTCTCCCTGGAGCCTTCTCTTCACCAGACTGAATAACCCGAGCTCTCTTAGCCGTTTCTTCATGGGAGAGGCACTCCATTCTTCTGACTCTCTTCTTTGCCATCCTCTGGATCCACTCTGACAGATTCATGTCTTTCTTGTGCGGGGTACCCCAGAGCTGGATGCAGAGTTCCAGCTGGGGTCTCAGCAGAGCAGAGGGACAGAATCCCCTCCCTCCCCTGCTGCCCACACTGCTTTGGATACAGCCCAGGACACCTTTGGTTTCTGGGCTGTGAGTGCACATGGGTGTCTTGTCCAGCCCCCCAGCCACCAGCAACTCCAAGTCCTCCTCACAGGGCTGCTCTCTATCCATTCTCCAAGCAGCCTGTATTTGGGCCTGGGATTGCCCCAACCCAGGTGCAGGACCTTTCACTTGGCTTTGTTCAACTACGGGAGGTTTACATGGGCCCAATCCTTTCAAAAAGGAAATTTCTGGGAAGATACAATATTGGCAGAATCCATGCCTATGAAGGCTTTCATGAAAATGCTTGAATCGGTGCAGCTCATATGTGCACTCCCAGCTGCACTGATTTATTTTGCTTGTCTGGTCCTCTTCATATTAAGCTAATGAGCTCTGATCTTGTCCTTTTTGCCCACCTTGGGCTTTATGTGCGTCTGTTTTTTTACAGTCCCACAGGTTCCTTCCCTAGGCTCTTGCTGTCAGCTGACAGTATAGGAAGGAGCAGCATCTGCCATGAGCAGATCCAGGGCTCTGTTAGGATTTGTCATCGTCTCATTGTCATAATCCTTACCATACTTACATCTGGTTAACATTTAGCTTCAATTGTAAGGCTTTCAAGGCTTGCTACTCAAACTGCTTAAAACATGCCTGTTTTGTACAGTGTCAGTGTTAAGTGCTGAATGTTGTGTTTGAGGAATATATTCTTTCCTCCAAGCTTTAATATCAGAGACTTGGACTGATTATATTTTGATCCTCTTGTATGTATTGCATTAGACAATGATTTTGTAGCCCACAATATAAAGGCTTCAAGTGTCTGTGAGCATTTGCAGATAAAAACATCCTGGAAAGTATTTGTTGTAGGTTCAAACACAGCTGTCCAAATACACCAATAGAATGTCACAATGACTTAAGATACAAGCATTAAAACTTTTCGTATTTCCCATAAATCTTGTTTTGCAGGATTTCATAGGTGAAGTTTGTTTTAAATAGTATTTAAAAAATCCCCAAAAGTCAATTATTTGCAAAGTAAAGCCATGAACAGGAGTGAAATTATTCCACCAAGTTTAATCTGATATCCTTAAACACATACATACTTACAGCTTTTCTCTCTTGATGTATATTAATTTTATTGACATACCAAAAAAAAAAAAAGAATATACCAGTACGTATTAGAATTTAATTCCGAAAGCAAAAGTTTCCACTTGATCAGAAGTAGCTTAACATGAAAAAGTAAGTACTCCTCTCAGAGTCTCAGTTCAAATCATCTGAGGTTCTCAGGATCTAAAGAGGAATATAAAGAAATATTTGTTCAAACTGGGAAATAATTTCTTTCTGTGCGTAACTTTTTTTTAATCTCCGTTTGTGTTGCCTGTAGAGCATATTACTATTTATTTATTTACTTACTTACTTACTTTTGTTTAAAACATGTATATATAGATACACAGTGTTTTAAAAAACATAGAAAAATTCAAACTTAGCAAGAAGATGTTAATGTTTACGTATAATTTAGTCCCAGAGTTGCCAAGAAGTCTGCCCACACAGAATCCCAACAGATGCCAAACGCATAGAGGGGCCGCCAAAAGCTGAGAGCATTGCTTAAATTACTCACACTGAGTAATTGAAATTGAGGTGTTAACCTCTGCCTAGTTTATTAAAATCTACCAAACTGAGAAAAGGAGGTACCATTTTAGTGATGTTTCAGACTCCACAAATATTTCATAATTCATGTATGTTAACTAGATCATCCATTAACTTTGTTTGTACTGGTACTTAAATTTGGTTAAGTAAGAATAGCCAGATTTATAGAAAATCCTGGGAAGATTATTCTTTGCCTTTGCTTTGTTTAATACTCATTGGTGCACCAGAAGTCTGTAGGGGCTTCAGAACTCATAGAAGACTTAAGGATGATTAAGATAAAATGTGTGTCCACATAAAATAAATATGAAAGGTGGATGCATGTTCTGTACTTTTACATGATGGTAGTGGGAATGTGCTGGTTTAAATTCACTGAATGTGTGCTGATAATTTAAAGTCTTTATCAAAGACTTTAAGAACTGTTTACTGTGGGAAAACTGTCACATGCATAAAGATATCTAGGAATATTAGAACTTTTATGCCCCCTAAATAATATATAATTATGTATTATAAATAATATATAAACATATAATAGTTTCTGCTTAATGAACTGTAGAAAACATTGAAGATCTAATAAGGCTTAGTACAAATATTCTTTTATAAATCATTCTAAACTGGGATGCAGAAGTCATGAATAAAAAATTAATTTTTTATATATGTTTAAGGAAATGGTTATAAAAAGAGGGTTAAAATTCACCAGAGGTTTTTTTTTTTTTTTTCACCTTGACTTTAGATGGGAAGGCTCCCTCTTTGTAGCTAGCACTGCCCCACCTTACCCTCCCTCATTCAAACAAAACTGTGCTGGGGATAATTTGTGGACTTCACAGAACCACAGAAAGGCTGAGGTGTCCCATCAGGTTCCATAGAAGTGTTCTCTTTCTAATTTGGTTTAATGTGCCTTTAACTAATTCTTTGCTGTGTAGGGTGTCTCAGTTTCTCCATGCTTCCTCACAGGTCTCAGGGGCCTCTGACTTGAAGGGTTACCAGTAAAGACCAAGGCAGGGAAGGCATTGAGTAGTTTGGCCTTCCCTGTGTCCTTTGTCACCAGGTCCCCTGCCCCATCCATCAGCAGGTCCATGTGATTTTTTTTCCAGCCTGTGTGTTGCTGTCGATACACCTGTAGAAGTCCTTTCCATTGCCTTTACTTTCCTCAACAGATTCAGCTCCAGATGGGCTTTGCCTTTTCTCTCTCTTTCTAATTTGTTCCTGACAATTTAAAAAAGATGAAAGTTTTCCTCTTTAGCTCATGTCTTCAGATGACTGAAGGTTGAAATGCAGCAAGTTGTAGTTGAAATGTGAGAATAACTTAGGCTCCCCTATTTATAAAGGCAGCTTTTAGCCACTTTAGTTTCTTTCTGTGAAAAAAGCTGAGTTCCCCTGTCACATATAGGAGGAAGCATATTGCAAATTGGATGAAAGTGGTAAGGAGAAGCAGTTTCTTAGATCATTCTAGCAAAATGAAAAAGAGAAAATGTAAAGCCAAGGGCTCGTTTCCTAAATCGGTGTTGTAGTTGGTAGATGACATCACCTTTAGCAATTATACTTAGAGATGTAAAATGCTAATGGCATATTACCCTGAAGGCGTTTTGCAGAACATGCCCTGGAAGCAGGGATTTAAGAGGTAATAGAGGCACTTGACAACTCTTAATGAAAGCAGTAGCTTGAAAATCACACATTTCCAGGGTTTTAAGTGCGGTGTTCTAAGGCTTTCAAAAACCAAGAGAGGTTCACTAAAGCGTTCTTGCTTGTTCTTGTGAATGGAAATGAGCTCCTTTGCCTGTCTTGTGGAAGTGTTAGCTGAGAGGCAAGTGTTGAAAGAAACAAGAGCAAGTTCAAGCAGTGGTGAATGCAGTAGGACTTGTTAGATGCAACAGGGAACTTGGCTCCATGGGCCAAGCTTTGCAAGGTGTAAATATTAAAGAACAACTTAAAATTATATCTTGGAACAAGGAGCCAGAAGGGTGTCCTCCTGCATTTGGTTTCCTAGCAAATGCAATACCTGAATTTTATTTGAGTTTTGGAAGTCTTTTGATGAATTCTGTGCTTTGAGCACAGCTGGGGTGATTTATGGCTCTGTGATTTCAATCTGTAACTGGCAGAACTTTGCTGGGTTGTGCTGCAGTTTTGAATTTTTGAGGTTTCAAATGCAAGTCATCAGCTTTTTTCAGCCCTTCACTTAAATCTTTTTGCAGATAAAATTTTTCTTTCAGCTGTTCATTCTGATGTTTTAGATAAATAAAAATGAAGTGAAACAAAGCAACTCCACAACCTGCTAAATAAGATTCAAGTAAATAAACGTCTGTTTGGGTTTCAGTTCCATTTTAATAATGCTGCACTCTGCTAGGCACATGTAGTATTTTTGACAGAAAACAAAGTCAGAAAGATACAAGTTACTCAAACTAAGTTGGGGTAAACAGGCTGTGCATTGAAGTGTTGTAACGGCTTGTTTTTATCAGGTCTTTGGTAGTTTTAAATAGTATGTCTGTGCAAACTAATCTATACTTTGCGTATTGCTCCTAATTTGAGTCGTGCCAAAGCAAAGAGAGTGTATGAATCACTGCTTGCATCTCAGCTGGAAGGTTTATTAGTTGTAACTGCATCTAGCATGAGACTGCTTATACTGGGTTAGCAGCTGCTCTCTGATAGTTTCATAGCACAAAGACCAAAACAGGTCAATGCTGCAAGTGATTCTAACTTCCCTCATATTTAATATGAATTTATTTACTACAGTCAGTGGAGAAGCTCAGTGAAACGTCCTGTGAGTGCATTGCACTGTGGATACAGAGGGCCAAGTGGGGCTTTGGGGGTGGTGACATAAGGAGGGGTGAAAGGAGCTGGCTGGAGCAGGTGAGTCCTCTCTGACAGTCAGCATATCGTACATGCAGTGTGCCCAGAACCATGCTCTGTCCCCGAGGCCAGCTCTCACAGGGAAGCTGGCGTCCGTGCTAATGCACTCTCCCACTCTGTATGCAAGGTGGAGGTATGGAATTGCCACCTGGAAATGAACCATGGAGGGTTTTCATTCAAAAGGATTCCTGGAGACTGTTTGGAAGAGAGGTAGCTGGGCCAGACCAGAACCTTCCCAGACACCTTTCTGGCAGTTTAAAAATATGCACAATATCAGTGCTTGAGAGCATTCCCTGGAAACATTTTAACGTGCAAGTGTTGATACAGTCTCAATGTCTTTCAGGATGTTGGCAAAGTCGTGTTTTTCACTAACTCAAATTAAAAAAAAAAAACAACTCTAAGAAATTCAACATATTTGCTATATGAGCATGAAATATTGCATATACTCCTGTTCCACTGTCAACTTCTGTGTGTGTTGAGCACTAATGTCTATTGATGGCCAAATCTTTCCTGACAGTTTGTCAGGAACCCACTCTGCAGTAGATGAGACATAAGATCTGTTTTGGCCTAATTCCAAGAGAAATGACGGGGAGGGGGAAATGTATTCCAGGGAATAAGTACATCATTCTTGAATCAGAAACTGGTTGTTGAAGCACCAGGCATATTTTACAGGAAGCAAAAGTAAATTCGTTGTGGTTTTCAGTTCATACTGCACAACAATGAAAGCTCATATTTATGCAATGTTTTTATGATACAATGGTCTTGAAAATGCAACTACAATTCATGGTTATTGCCATGTGTATGCTTACATCGTGATAGCTTCTCCCATTGAGTCAACAAACGAGAATGTTGTGTTCTTGAGAAGTAAGTCTGATTTCCACGTGCACACCCACATGTCACACATTGAACTTTCTCTGTTCACTGTATCCAATTTCCCCTGGAGTCTCCCGTCTTGTAACTGTCTGACTTGTGGTCACGTATAGTCAGTGAATATCAGAACCTGTTTTCCCAATTTCTAAAGGGAGCAGACATAGTTCTGAAATGTAATCTGGGAGCTACCTCAGTATGGTGGTCAAAAATGTACCTCATTGCAAGTTTGAATTCCAAATGAAGAATGTACCTTACTGAAATAAGACCTTAATACCTGTAAAAGCTAATAATACAATATAACTTATCTCACGTTTATTCCAGGGCACAGTTTTTAAGTGTCTCTTTCAGATACTAGTTCTGAAATTATCTCAGTGCCTAAAAAGTGACCATGTTTTTCTTTTTTTCCTCTTTTTTCAGCTGTGGGACCTACTGCAGAAGTTGCAGTTCATCATGACATACATTGCTCCCTGGCAGATCGCCTGGGGGTCATCGTTCCATGTTTTCGCTCAGCTATTTGCAATACCTCATATCCTTTATGAATTTGTTTCTCTTTATTCTTAAGTTCCTCTTCATGTACGCAATTTATTTACAGCATTGGAAAGAGATTTGAAATTCTTAGGTAATTTACTTTAAAATTTGAAAATCTTGGAGCATTTTCTAGGAAACAGTTTTCTTTTTTTTTTTTTTGGCTGCTTGGGATCTGGAACTTGGAAACTGAACTCTGACTCAACCTGGTGTGTTTATTCCCACCCAGCCACATTCTGATCTGTAAGATCACTTACTTCCCTAGTTCTCAGCACTGAGTTTTGATGCATTCAGAAAGAAATGTTGTGACAGACATATTGCTGGGCTTATGGCTGACTGAGCTCTCAAATATTAGTTTCTTTCTCAGTTGTTTCTAGTTGGTATGTCAGACAAATTCATTTCAGTGAGCCAATTTCTGCTGCAACTGTCCTGATTTTTTTTTTCAATTTCAGAAGCAGACAGATTTTTACATTTTAATGTAAATCTTTTCATTGGGATGCTGAGAAACATTCTTCCTTTTAACCTTTCCACTCTCTTTATGAGTAACAATATATATTCATCAGCACTATAGCAGTCCTTCAGAAAGCAGTCTGTTTTGGTGCCTGTTCCAGGGCTGCCTCCAGGTTTGTGGATATGGGAAGTAAAACAGAGTTCAATGACCTTCAAATGACCTGTCTGTGGGGTTAAATAGTGCATACTGAATTTTTAGAAAAAAAAATATTCAATTTTAATCCAAATTCAGTTAGAAACTTAATTGAATACAGGAAAAAACCCAACCAGAAGCATTTTAACTGAACAAATTTATTAACATCTAAGGCATTGCCAGATACTTCTAATTTCTTGCTTCCCTGCTAACCAAAGTTGAGGAACAAGAGTTGAGAAAGCAGTTTTAGTTCAGACCTGCTTATGAGTTTACTTTGTACTGTTTATTAGATATACGCTCTTAAGTCTTTGTCCCTTTCATCCCACAGGGTTGGGTTTTTTTTTTTCTCTTGAGTGATTTCTTCCGTCTGCTCTTTGCTGTGAAACATAAGCAATGTTGAGTAACAATGCTTATGTTTCTAGATGTGAAGAATAAATGGAAGCCTCAGAGAGGGAAATGCACAGAGAATAACTCCCAGAGGGAAAGTTTTATATTGTCTCCTTATAGGAGGAAAGCATTATAAAAGCAGTGATCTGTCCTAGGAGTTTTAGGTTATTTGTAGCAAATCCTTCCAGAATTTCACAACAAAAAAATATTTTAATTTCTGTTGAGGAAGTGTATATGAATTTATTTAGCAAAGCATTGAAGAACTAGTAGTATATTTCAACAAGTTACCCTTTAGTCACAAATATTTTCTGCAGTGTTAACTTTGCTCTTGATAAAATTACCAATTAAATTCTGCAAAATGGGAAGTAGTTAAACCAGAGTTTTGTTTGTTTACAGAGTTATTGCTAAAGTGATCTAGCCTAGCTTTTTATTATTTATATTTATAGTATGCTTTGTAAATGCAAATCTGTCTTCTAAGGCAATGCTGCAATTAAGATACTGGTTAAATGCTGAATTTAATATTCCCACAACAGCAATAACTCTGCCTCTTTGCACAGTAATTTTATTTGTTGTTATCATAACCCTGCAAACAGTAATGATGGATGCATGTTGCAGTTTACAGAGGTACTAAACCTGCCATTTCTTTACAGAGTTAATTATTTGTGGCTCTTAATTGCTTCAATCAGTTCTGCAAACAGGATGTAAATTTTTAAATTTTGAAGTACCTGGGTGAACTTTGCTGCAGAGCTCAGTGATATGAGTAGTTCAGCATACTTTAATGCCTTTTAGGGCAGCGTGCAGGGCGTGAAGGGCAACACGTGTGGAGCTATGCCTGGTGGAGGTTGCAGAGTCTTCACCATTAGAAACCTTCAGGATTTTAGGTAAATGTCTGTCAGGAGTCATAGAGGTTTAGCTGATCCTGCTTATGGCTGCTAGATGACTAGGTGACCTTTCAAAATCCCTCTCAATCCTAAAAGACCAGGAACAGGAATGGGCTTCAGACTTGAGGACAGATCTGCAACTTCACTTCCCAGTATTTAGGTGGGTAAAATGAGATTATACATTTATAAATATCAGCGTAGTTCGAAGTCAGATTTTATCTAAAAAGGGAACAGTGAAATTGGAGGAAAAAAAACCAACCAGTTTGTAGTTGAGCTTATCGTGTTTAGGAGAGTTTCTGCTTTGGTTGTTTCAGGGTTACGGCTCCAGCATCAGAAAACAGAGTCCTGTGACAGTCAGTTTTCTCATCCCTCTAAGTGAGTGTATGCCTGGAAGGGACCTGTAGTAACTGCAAGTAAAAATGTGAGTTTTGAGAAACAGAGGATTTGAGCTGGCCTTATTGCATTCTTTTGTGTTAAAAGAAGGGGATGGAAGATTTTCAAAATGTCAGTCTTTCACTTACTTGTTTTGAAGCTGGTTTGAATTTAAACAGATTTTTAAATAGCAAGAATTAATCCTCAAAGACAATGTTTTATTTGATTTTGGCCATGTAAGAAAGAAAATCCATTATTTACAAAGGAAGAAGTTCTGCTTCTGGACAATGTAGTCTAAAAAAGATGGTACACAGGAAACCTGGCTTGGGTCATAGTGTAAGAAAGTATGCCTGTAAGTTTTTGACACTTCTTTTTTACTTACACATAATTAAAACATTAGCATTTAAAGTAAATAAATAATGACCTAATACAAAGAAATTGGATATCCTCAAATAAAAATACCCCTGTGATAGATAACTGGCCACTGCAGATGTTAGATATGCATAAGAGAGTCAGATGCTGTTACTTGCTTACAGATATGAAACAGTTAAAATCACTTTTCACAAATCAAATGGGTAATGTCTTCTATGTCCATTTAGGAGAGCATTATGTCTTTTGAGTAAAAAACACCCTGTTGCTACTGATTATGTCTAAGATACAAATAGTTCACAGTGGTGTGCAAAATGTCTTAGCTCATGATGGTGACAATTTTTAAATCAATCATTGATTTAGTACCAACTTTAAAAAACTTGGTTTGCTGCCCTTATCTGTCCTCTTTGTTCTCTTTTCCTCTCTTCAGCTCCCATGTCTCCTTCCCTTATCTGACACTTGTAAATACTTGTTCATCTTTCACAGCCAGTGCTGGGTTATGAGTGCACTGTAATGTGACAATTTAACTTTTTTGATGCACTTGCTTTCTGCTCTGTGCTCTCTGTCACTTTTTTAAACTTTAGACTCTCAGAGCAGCTCATTTTTCAATCTCTCTAATGCACCGTTCCAGACCACTGTCTTTTAGTAAGGTTGAGAGATTTGAAAGGTATCTTTTGGCAAATATTTGTTTCTACATTTTTTCATGTAGAAATGTAGCAAATGGCTTTGAAAGCATGGCTAGCTAGCTGTTTTATGGAAATGCTGTACCAGGAATGATGTTGATACCTTTGTTAAAATGGGATTTTTGTGAAGTCTCAGGGATTGTGGGACACATGTACAGTATATTGCTGTAAGAGGGTAAGCTAAAACACTCTGATTATTGGTGATTTTACCTGAAATTTGGTTTGAGATGTGCTTGATTGTTGTGCATTAATAGGTTCCTTCCTTTAGTTCATGGCTTCTTTACTTTGTACCTCCCTCCCACAAGTGGTGCCAGGAATGACAACTGGACTCTTATGCCAGTTTAAAAGTATTTTTCCTTAAATTTCATGGATGTGGTGTGAATTAATGAAGAATTTAGGCCTAATATTTTGTTTGCATGCATTTATTTAACTATGTTCCTTTTAACTTGCATCTTTTTCAGTATTCTTTTCCATCTTCTAACGTGCTTTCCAGCAGCCTAAAATATGACTTTACTTTTAAAGTAAACTATGGGTTCAGGCATTCATTATGATGTTTATGTGTGACACTTACTATTCCCCTGTCCTCACCTTGTCATTCCTTAGATGTTTCAAAAAGTATGAAACGCTGAACATTTTTTAGCTGTTGGTCAGCATGGAATAGTAAATTCTCAGTGAGAATCAATGTGAAATCAGTGTGACTTTGAACCAGCAGGTTGGAGAATAGGCCATAGTTTCTCCACATACCAGGTCATTCCAAAAGAAGCAGAAATCCACAGAATGGAACACTGGACACAGTGAAAGCAGGACTCCAGTATGGAGAACAAATAAATTCCAGGAGGTTGTTTTTTTATCTCGTGTGTGTGAGTTTTAAACTCTGTGTCAGACTGGAAAGTCACTTTTATGTTACAGAACGTAACTTAAGTAGCTGGAAAAGGGTGTTTGCTGCACTGCCTATGCCCAGCATCTGGGCAGAGGTTAGTCACCCCAATAATAAAACTGTAGTATTGAAGAGCCACCTATTACATGCTGGTAATGGGTGATATTTGGCACTGGCTGCCTTCCTCCCTTCCCATATTACCTTAACTTGCAATTTTCAGACTCTGCTATGCTTTTTTTTCAAACTCTGGCCACTTCAGTCTTTTCTACACCACTGAGTCCATTTCTGGGTAGTGTCATCTTCATCGCATCGTACGCACGACCAATCAAGTTCTGGGAGAAAAACTACAAGTAAGACTATTCAAAAATTTCTGCCCCTAATATTTGCAGATGTTTTGCTCTCATTAGTTTAATTTCTGGTGGTGTTTTTGTTTCCAAAGGTAATCCTTGAATTAGAGCATGAGACGTTAATCTTTGAATCTTGTTTCTGGTGTTTTACTTTCCCATGGTTATTTGGCTGTTTCTGAAAATGTATTTAAGCAATTACCGGTATGTTACGGATGAGGTGTCATGTTGCATTTGTTGTACAGACACACAGTAACGAAGCTGTGAAAAAGAAAAAAGCAGTAAAACTCCCAGTTGTCAGCCTTTTTTGTCTTGCTAGCTAGTGCTAGCAACTAATTCTGTGAAGCCTTTGGCACTAGCAGTCAGACTGCATAAATACATTTTATACTAACTAGGAGAATTGAATGCTACCCTGTGGGACTCCGCAGGTAACTGCAGCTGCAGAGCTGTGATAGGAGGCACAAAGGGGAAAGTGCATTGGCCAAATCAGGGCTTGGCCTCAGCAGAGAGAGGGGCCATACCCTTACCACACCTCGTGTGTTGGTGCTGCTGGTGTATCTCAGTTTGAAGAGTTTTATTTTGTTGCATTTTGACTTGTGTCAGTGAGTGAATATGTACTCGTGTGTAAAGAAATTAGTCAGACAAAGCCAAGTTGTATAAAAGAGGCTTTGTATTCCTTTCTGAATGTGATGAGATTTGTGGAAACCTTTTAAGGGGAGCTGAGTTTTGTACACTGGGACTAGATCTTAACAAAATTCTCTCTCACATCTTTTTTACTGGGTCAGCAGTTAAGTTCTTCCAAGGGAGTGAAGTGGAGGGCAGTTATGGAAGGGCAGGAAGGTAATGCTAATCCCACAGACAGCTATACATTTTTGGATGGAAACTTTGAACAATATTAAGTAGGAAGTGAGAATTTTAACATCTGCTACATTTTACTTCAGCCAGAGTATTTTGAAGGCATGCAGTTCCCTTTCTAGGTACTGGTTAGAGAACCAACCTCTGTTGAAGGCACGTCACTGCCATATAGTTAGCTTAGCATCTTTAGGTTATTGTCAAGGGAAATTGTTTTATCCATAAACTGTAAAATCTCAAGTTCAGAAAACCAAATCCTTTTAGTACTTCAAACCACCACTGCTTGTCCTTTCAAAATGAGCAGCAACTACAAATTTATCTTCAACCAGAAGCTTATGTTACTCTTTGTAAAAGCATTATGCTTTGTTTCTTGCTAGAAGTTCTACTGTATCTTCTATGACTTCACTTAAAACAAAAACCACAACCTTGCCTCTTGAAAACCTTCAGAAGTAGAAAACAGCCTTGTAGAAGGTTCAGGTTGTCATCAAAGTGAAATAAATCTTTTCCTGAACCTGTGGCATCTCAGAATATGTACATGGAATGACTCCTCCTAAATTTGTATTCATTTTGTCTCTATTACTTCTGATTCTCCTTTGCCTTACTTCCATTTCACATGAGGAACTAACCAGAATGAGTGAGAGTTGGACTGAAAAACTCCTGGTTTATTAAAAGGACACTGAGAAAAGACAGAAAAAGGCAATGAAGAGGAGTAATTTTGTATTAAGAATAAGGAAATTTTCTACAAAATACTTCACATAATTGAATGAACTGAATGGGCCTTGCCTTAATGCTTTGAATTTTGACCTTTCAACATGTAAAAATTCAAAGGGATAGAATAATTGCTTTCTTTTAGCGCTGAGGACTTAGGATCAGGAACTTGAGATGGAATGGAAAGTTGTTCTGGCTCCTGCATATCTCCTGGTCTTTGGGCTGCAGTTCCTTACTGCCAGATGAGTTTTAAGTTATATAAGACAAAACAGAACAAGCAGGTGGGGAGTTGCTGTATTGATTTCTTTTTTGGAGTGCATTTCCCCAAGTTCAGCTCAGTGTATTACTGGAAAGTCACAGATTCACTGCAGTGTTGTCTGAAGCTCTTGGAGATTTTTTTTTTCTGTCATCGCTGCTTGTTGGCAGGAACTTTGCCCAGGGGATAGCTACCTTTAATGTACTTTATATAGCTTTCTTTTCTGCCTGCTTCGCATGCATACTTGTTTTCAAACACTTCCGTGCTGTATTGATGACTATGTTAAATTATCACATATTAGCTACAAATAATTCATTTACACTTACATGAAGTTGGATATTGTTAATTCTAGGGTTATTTCTTTTTAATAATTTAATCCCCTAATTAGAATAACTGAAAACAACTTTGGCAAGCAGTCTAAGCATCAAAATTGTTTTTCTTTCAAGTCATAAATTAGATTGCTTTCTTAGATTGTCATTTCTGTACTGATTGGAATCAGTATTTGCACACTTTTCTGTTGTCAAGCAAACTTCATTGTTGTTTCGCTTAAGGAAGAATTATTTTTGCATCTCGTTTGGGCCAACAGCCTGAACTTAGATGAGGAAAAGAAAATCAAGTTCATATGTGGTAGTGAATCCAAAGTGGAAACTTTGAACTTTAGCAAGTACAGAGTACCATGTTTATTAACAGAACAGGGCCACTAGGCCCAAAGTCTGAGTGCTGAGCAATTGGTCCATCTGTTCCTTAAAGTGTTGGTTTGGTTGTCCCTACCTGGTGTTTCCTGTGTGCACACACATGTATCTTGTGTTTCCAGGTTTCTTTTAGTCCCACTTTTTCTGCTAGCTAAAGAGTTTGAATCCTCAGGTTTCTCTGATTGATCTTCTTATATTCTAGATGATGCAAACTGGAGCTGAAAGTCTCAGAGATTTCAAATGGTGGCTTGTTTATTTATTTCGAGGAGCTGAAGGACTCTAGTGGGTAAAAAAAGAAAAAGGGATTCATTTTGATAGTAAGCAAACTGTGAAATTCCTAACAGGCTCTTCAAAATTCAGGACTCAAGCTGTGCCTGTTTGGGCTCTTGCGGTGCGTGCGCAGAGCGTGCATGTTCTTCCCTGCAATCAGCAGATGCTGCTTGCTTTTAGTGTGCCCTTTGGTACTCACTGCTGGACCACTCTGCTACACCAGTACATCACTGAGGTCAGGGATCCTTCAGAGAGGAAGGGAAGGGTGACTAAGAAGAAAAAAAAATAAGGCATTAAAGAAGGTGAATGAGAAAGAAGAACTCTTGCAATCACAGTTTTGCAGCTTTTGCTGCTTTTGTTGTTGAAAAGAAAGGGATGTAAAATGAGAAGCTGGGCTGCTGCTCATGAGCTGGTCACCTTGTGGGAGTTCAGCTATGAGAATTTTTCTTTCTCTCTCTCTGTTATTTTTGGGTTTGTTTTTTTACAATGGAAAGTTTGCTATTACACTGGTTTTGTCCAGCCATTGGCCTGGGTCCTGCTTCCCAGTTTGAAGCTGCTCTTTTAGTCCCTATTTTCACAGCTGTTGGAATGATTAGGCTGTAGATGTCAGAGAGAGAAAAGGAAATAGCAGTAAATCTTTTTTAATGTATAGGCTCTTTAAAGCATAAAGTGTTTGTCCAAATGCTATTGTTCAATTCCTTTTTGCTTTTTTTTTTTTTAAATACTTTGTCACGCTGCAGCCTGACTCTGTCCTTCTCCTCCCTTCCTCTTATCTTCACTTCTATTTTGGATATGACAATGACAGAACAGAGCAGGAAGTTTATTTTTATTCCCCAGTGGGTCTAAGAGCTGGATCACGTGGAATAGGCTGTTTGTTCTCTGCTGCAGCGGTGACTTGTCCCCACAAAACAGCAAACTGCCACCAGGAGCCTGGAGATTTCACTGTTTACAAGCTGCTTGTCTCTCCTGCTCCTTCCTGTTTCTATTCTTCTGGTTCAGTGCCTATTTTTGGGCAAGGCACAGCTTGCATTCGCTTTGAAGCGTCTTGAATGAATTACAGTGTGGCGTAACTGAATTAATGAGGTGTCTCTAAAGAGGCTGTGATTAAATTGCCAGTTATCTCAGACTGGCATTACAGGATGCCTCTCTATGTTTGGGACTGTGTGAGCAAGCCTTTCTTTTCTCCATCCTTTTAAGAAGTGTATCACTGTGTTATTGTTCCAGTCATCGTGGGCTGGAAAATAACCACCTGTAGGGTTAATACAGTTGGGAATGGAGGGTGAGGAAAATCTGCCCTCCTTCAAATGCAGTGCAGATGACTTTTTCTTCTTTTTTCCTGCCAGCTCACTTAACCTGTCCATCTCAGACAGCCTGCAGGTGGAATGGGAAGAGTTTTCCCAGTGAACGCATAATTCTGGTTGACCCCACATTATGCACATGTGTGGGAAAAGGAGCTGTGAAAAGTACCTGTCTGCTCCCTCCCTTTTTCCTCATAAAATAGCAGGCCTTCCACTTCCAAATGCTTGTTTTTAACACATGCTGCTGCCTCTGGTTTCCCTGTGAGCCTGCTCATCTGTTACAGCTGTTAAAACCCCTGCTCCAAACACAAAATGTCATTCACCCGTAACTGTCCACGGCCTATGTTTGGGATCTTCACACTCAGACCTTTCAAGCTGCTCTTTTTAGGACTGGATTTCTTTTTTTCTTAGTCTTTTTCTTGCTGTGTTGTTTGATTTTTCATGTGTTTTTAGACCTCCATAGTAGTGATGTTTACAGAGGAACAACTGCAGCAGATGCTTATAGTTCAGTAATGGCTTGGACTTTGATTTATAGTGAATAGCATGATTTGAGCATTTTTCCCCTTTTCCCCCCAGTTTACAGGAGATAGTGTTTGCCCTCTTTCAGCAAATATCATTTCATATGTTATGTTCTAACTGCCCTGCTTGGGTTTCAAACTTAATTAGGGTTCAAACTTTCTTGAATATTTCTAGCTACCTGGTCTGAAAGCCACATTGTAGTTTTGAGTTTTACTGTTCATTGTAATTATTTTAGTTTCTTCCAAACTGATTTCTCTGCAATCTTTTGTGTTTCTCTCTGGCTGCCTCTATTTCTGTCCTGTTTTAATGAACTGACCAAAAGAGGCACTGTATTTCTGTTTGCTCTAAAATGAGCTGAAGTTCTGGTGCCTTTGTTCACAGCTATTACTCATTGATGATTGCTGGTCCCTTTGGTGGCTGTGGTTCTTCTAAGAGAGGTCTTAACTGAGTTGGCCTCAGGGCTCCTCCAGGCTTTTATTGAGAGCTGAGTTAATTTAGAGCTCTTCAAAATAGTATAAATAGTATAAATAAGTATCAGCGTGCAGAAAAACCTGAAATGGGTGCTTATTACTGCACGAGACTTACAAGACAAAACAAATAGGACCAAAAAATGAACAGGTTTTTGCCCTAATTTTTGGGGTGTTACCTCCAGATCAGAAGGGCTTACCAATCCTATTTACAAATCATGTAGAATTTGGTGAGAGTCTTTCTGGAAATTTCAAAGGTGATTAGATCTGTGAGAATCCAGCCAGTACTGGTATACTGCAGCCTCTACTGTGGGATGCTTAGGCCTGACTTGGTATCCTTGAGCATAGCATTGATGCAGTTGTAAGTGGCAATCCCTGGCTGGCAGCAGTGTAAAAGCTGAAATATTAACAAGCTGCTGCCATTTTTCCTTTGCTTCTCTTCTCTTAAGATTGGCAGATCTCCCAGTAGAGGTGAGATATTTTTTTTTTTTTTTTTTGNGGAAAAACATGCTTCTCTCTTTAAACAATGAATCTAAACTGGTCTTTGAGAAGTTATGCACTGTTCTCCAGGGGCATTTGTGGCCATGTTTCTGGCATTGGGGGAGAGAACAGAGAAAGCCAAAAGAACAAAGAACATCTTTGTGTGTACTTCAGCCTTAATTCTTCATGAGCTCTCTGAAATTAGATGTTACTCATTAGACTTATTCATCTGACTGTCTTCTCAAGACCCTTCCCTGTCTGCTCCCTGCTGAAGTGTGTAACCACTCTCTACCTTGCACGCCACCAGTGCTACCCACGGTCTTTTACCTGCAACACTTGCCTGGTTTAGGAGTTTTTAATTCCTCTCAGCATAGTGCTTTGCAGAGTGACAAAGCATTCAGGTGTGGGGGGTGTTGCTTCAGGTACAGCCCCAGGCTAAAAGAAGCCCTGCTAGAAACTACCTTTCCTTCAGTGTCTTGAGCTGTGATCTGCCCTGGGGCAAGTGACCACGCGTGTCCCTTTGGCCACCTCCTGTAGCATGGAGTCGTGCACACCTCCTCTCCAAGCCAGTCCTCACCTCATTGCTTGACTCCATGTGTGGAGTCACACTGAGCTACAAAAACGTGAGAAAGGATGGGCAAGGAAAACCAGACACCTTTAATCAAGTAGGTTTGGTATTAAAATAGCTGTTTTCTGAGTTGCCTGGAGTTTCACACTCAAGGGAGGCTATACAAAATTCAAAGATGTTGTTTAAATGTTTGGCAGTACCTCTTTAACTGGTAACATCTCTTCTCAAATTTTTGCCCCTGGCAGTCAATAAAACAAATTGAGGCTAATTGACTAGGAGCCATATGTGCGATAATTAATTGGGAATGTATTCTGATTCAGTGCTCTGTAGTTCCCTGCCGAGTTAAAGATGCATTCACAACTCCAGTTCACTGAATCATTCTAAAGGACAGCGTAAAGACAGAAGGAAGACATCAGAAAGGGGATGCATGCTGAGATCAGGAGGATCACAAGTAGAGATCAAAACCCTAAGTGACATAAATGGAAAGGGAAAGGAGCGAGTGGGCGGAAAGGAAAAGGCATACAGTGAAATATCTGAGGGGGTAACCCAACAGACATGGGTAAGCAGGAACTCAGACCTACAAAGGAGAAGAAATCACGAGCATGATAGAGGAGGGCTTTTAAATATATGTTTAGAAAGGAAGGCAGCAACAGGATGTAATAGACAATAATGGACTCCCATCAGAAATAGACCACATGTAATGTTTTAAGGGTGTATGTGGATATACAGTGGCACTAAAGATTTATAATGCTGTTCATCTAATCATTAGCTTCCAAATTATGTAAATCTAATGAGATCAAATTAAATCATGAAACTTCTATCATGTCAAATACTGGAAACCCCTTTAAATGGGTTGTCTGAATAAGTGTTCTCAGCAAGTGTTCATCCCTTCACTTGGATAATGTAAATCACGTCCTGTGTTGGATTTAACTGAATCAAACATTTAGGGACAAGCTCAGGTTTGGAGTACTAAGCCTAAACCTTACATTCAAGGAAGTGTTTATTCAAGCCACTTTTGTCAAGATGTGAAAACTGGAAAAGCTGAGATCCAGGAGATGTTCAGCAAGTGTAACCATTCTAACCGAGGTGATAAGATGCCTTGTGCACAGGTAGCAGCAGAGAACAGTTCATGCTGCAGCATGCTTGGGTCTTGGTTGTCTCCTGATACACAAAGGTATGCACTGGACTCAGGTTGCCTTGGGACTTGTAAGAGCAAAATGTAAACCATCTCTTCTTTCTAAGATAGTGCAAAATGCAGAATTGTGTCACCATTGCCACTGGGAATTGTCTGTGAAACTTTATGCTACTTGGGACCAGGTAAATACTGGATGAAAGCTAGTGGTTCTGGTTTTTTTTCTTTTAAAGTCCTTTGACTAGCAGTGTTTGCTCTTAAAATATCAGAGATATTTTCAGTCTGAAGAGTACTGCAGAGGATACCAAGGTGAATGCTGTAAATTACTAACATTCTCAACAGTCCTTGCAATAAGAAAACCAGAGGTATTGAAAGTTATCCCTCTTTTAGATTGGATTTGGTACAACTGCAGAGTAGCAGTAAGATTTTTGTTGTTCTTCAGTGTAGTGTCACTGATGCTGCATTTGCATGTTTGCAGTACTGGAATGGCTTGGTTAGCTTCTGTTTTGCCTCCTTTCATCTTTTGGTGAGAAATGTGGATATAGAAAACCCTGCAGTGAAGTAAACTTGTATTTCTGATACAGGCTTTCTTTGGAAGGCCAGTCTTTGTCTTAGTCTTGTATTTCCTCATACTTTCTTGCCATCTCTACCTTGTAATTTTATTATTAAGCAGTAACATTGAATTTGAAAGTGAGAATTAAAATATCTTAAATAGATGCTATTTTAATATTGACACTGAAAAAGCATGAAAACACTTATTTATCAGCAGTAAAGAATATCAAGAATGAATTCTGAAATGCCTTGTTATCCTTTCCTCCTTTGATGATGTTTAAACACTGTTTGTCTCTTTGTGTGGAATAAAGGAGAAAAACAGTTTGGCCCCATTTGCTGAAGCAGCTCCCAACATTTGTTGTTTTGGTTTTTTCCCTCTGTTCTCACTCTCTCTGGTGAAAACTTCACCAGGATATTTCTCATCACCTTTTCTACTCTCCAGCTCCTTGCAGTTTCTGAAAAAGGCTTTTGCTGCTTCACTCACAGGTCCATCAGTGCAGAGCCCAGGTGAATCAGTCCTCTGGAGCTCTTTGCCCAGGCTGGGCACAGTGTAGTGCCTTTCCTATAATGTTTGTGTTGGCTCATGGTGGGAACAACAGAAGAATAACACTCATATGTATTGTCTCAGGTACTTGTTTTTGTGTAATGTCATTAACACATTTGCTTTTAAATTAAAAGCACTTCTTTCAACTGCAGACAGTGAGGTCCAGCTGTGAAGCAGAGTCCTGTGCTAAGCCTCATCCTTGGAGGAACGTCAGGATCCTGACATTTTTTACATCCTCAAGAGTACGCACAAAAAACTCTGTGCAGTTGCATAATCTTTCCACTTACAAAGCTTCTTCTGTTGTGTAGTAAAAATAATCTGAAGACAGTAATTAAAGGTCTTTTAAAAGAAAAAGCATACTTAGACAAGGGGAAAGAAATTAAACAAGACAAAAGCAGGAATATTGATGACATTTTAGTACAGCATTAGTGAGTATTTTAAAGCACACAGATGCTTAATTCACCTGACATACAAATAAGAGGTGAATTCCCCAGCTAAACCTTTGAATGTCAGAGCACTTAAGGTGGGCTGTTTAACCTATGTTTGGACACTCAGCTTTTGTTCTTGAGTTCATACCGTGCTTTTTCATCCCCCTTGCTGCAGAAGTACAGAAACTTCCAGACAGGTGTTGGAATATGCCAAATAAACATGTTGAGTCATCTCAGCAGATCACTCTGGTTCTAACACCCACTTAAACAAAAAACAGCAACAAAAAACCAAACTAAAACCTCCAGAACATTAAAGAAAACAAACCAACCACAAAAAACCCCCGAAACAAACCCAAGAAGCCTCAAAATCAGTTATAAAAGCCTTTCTAAGTAAAGAAACTAAGAATAGGAAGCATTATTGATAATAAAGCCTTCCTGTGTTTTAAAAGGATGCTTCAACAGTGCTGTCTTTAACAACTGGAACTTTTTATACCTTGGCCCTCCCCTGGTTTCCTAGTGTGCAATCAAAGCCCCTTGTTGTTATATCAAATAATGGCTCAGTCAGAGAAGGAGAGGGTGAAGAAAGCATAAAAAATAAAAGTTGGAGTGAGTAATCAAGAAGGGGAAATTGCTTTCATTTTTAAGGGATCCCTCTTTCTTAATGTGAGTTAAACCCAAGTGGCATCTTGCATGCAGCTGCCCAGAAAACCTGGGCAGGATCACACACAAAGGGGCTGTCAGCCCTTGCTTTTAAAACCACACTGAAATAATTATTTTAGATGAAATTGATTCAAAACTATTTCAGTATCTTACCCCTTAATACCATTGTTTTTATCTCTGTTGTCCTTCAAATACTGATGAGTGCCTGCTTATTCTGCCATATAATTCTCCTCCTCCCTCACATTGTAGACAACTGCTACTGTGTTTTTAATGCTAAGCCTTTGTTTATAGAGCCAGCAGCATTAGGCATTCACATAAAAATATTGAAGGGTTTTTTTTCCAGATTCCCATGAATAATCATTGGGCTGCAGCACAGTGGAGTTTCTCTCTTTTAAATTTGCCTGTTGTCATTGAAGAGTGGATTAAAATTCATTGGACACAAAGAAAAACTTTGGCTTAACCATAGAAAGGCATCTCTGCATCTCCCAGAGGGAAACTGCTTTTCTTTGTTTTGTTCTCGTTCAAAGTAGAGATCCTCTTCTACTCAGCAGGAATACTGGAAATTTTGAATTTGTGTTTTGGAGGAAAAGTCAGCAGCAGCAGGTCAGGTAGAACAGCTGGAATTTTATTTTGATCTTCTGGAAATAATGATTTATTTAGCATCAAATCAGCAATGATTTATTTATTTTGCGCAATTTACCTGATTCTCAATATACTCTCTGTATTCTCCAGACTACCTTACTCCCCCTCAGCCTTTTTTCTGTCTTTCTACGAAAACTGGGAAACTGAAGTGGGAGAAGAAAATTTTTCCAGGCAGTATTTTGGGGAAGGAAAATAATAGGAAATGATTTAACTCTTTTGCAAGGGGAAGCAATAGTTTTAATGACATGAGCAGTGCTACACAAACCGGTGGGTTATCCCAGTGTCCATGTAAATGGGGGATTAAAAGAGCATGAAACAGATATTTCAGGAACTAAGCAGGATGTTGGCTTTAAAATTGCTGAAGACTTAGCTGAAGACAGTCCAAGACAATCAGTTTTTCTCTAGGGCATTTGCTGGAGGAACTGTAGTTGGTTTGCATAGAATAATGCAATTCAGGACGAAATTCAATTACTGAGCTAATTATCACATTGGATGAGTGGTAACAACCAAATATAAAAGAAGAGGCCACTGGAGGAAAGCCCAAATCACCTACTAATCCCAAAAGTTCACAGTGAGAGGTCCTGGTTGAGAAATAAAGGTGTTGCTGGTTTGATTGTTGGGTGTAGTGGATTATAGTTTAATCCAATGCAAATTCCCATTGCCTTCAAGAAGATACAAACACAGCTTTAGTTACTAATAATTGTAGAAGACTTTTAAAATCCAGGCTTGATTACCTGACGGCATTTATTCAGCTAAGCTGAATGTCAGCACAGAAGTTTGCTTCATAAACTATTTATATTACCCTTGGTCTTTAAAAGATGAAACAAAAGTATGTCTCATAATAGCTGCATAAAGATCTGAGTTTTTCTAGTAGTGTCTGAAAAGGTAAATTCTTATCTCATGTCCTAAGGCCCATGTTTTAGCTGCTTAAACAAAGTCCTAATGGAACCTGGTTTTGTTTTGTTGGGGTTTTTTGTTTGTGAGGTATAATCTATTTCCTTCCCCTTTTGCCAGTCAGGCTGCATCATCTCTCTTGGAGTGTCTTAAAGCACTTGTGATTTCTCCTGATTGTTTCACTCATCTTTCAGTCAAAGGAAAAAAAATAAGGAGGGGCAGGGAAAGAAATAGATACGCATGCTGGGCAAAAGGATTCCTGTTTATTATAGA
The DNA here is from genome assembly GCA_013400215.1 of Cisticola juncidis. NCBI lineage: Eukaryota > Metazoa > Chordata > Aves > Passeriformes > Cisticolidae > Cisticola > Cisticola juncidis. The sequence continues at coordinate 496,856 of VXBR01001112.1, forward strand.
TTAGAATTTTCTGAAGTATTGGTTGATTTTATGGGTTTCAATATGCCTCCAGAACAGAAATGGTAAGAAACTGGGGTAAAGAATAGTATTAACTTTACCTTACACTACCACACTGATTTCAGAGGGACTGAAAGTTAATAAAGCGTCTCATAATCTTAAAACATACGCATTTGGAAATCAGCTGTGCTTCTCTGCTGAGAAGAGAAAATGGATTGAATTCACAACCTAATGTATGTGCTTACTCTTGTGTATGCAGGTGGATATATATCGGGGTGGAAGAATTCTGACAAGCTTTTAAAAGTAAAATGATTCTTTATATTCTGAACTGCTTAGAAGGCCCTTCCCCCATTGCCATTTTCTGTTGAATAGGAAATGATAATTGCAGTTACAATGAGCTGAGCTAAACAGAAGCAGGAAGATAAATAATACCTCAAATAAAATGTTAATCTATGTAGATAATGTACTAATATTAATTACAAATAATTTTAATTAAGACTTATTTTCTCAATCATATTTTTTGCAAACTAGAGACCATGCTTTTTTAAGGAAGAATATCAGTTGCTTTTGGAGGAGGTAGAACTAAAGCAAATCTGTTCCTCTTCTGTCTACTGTATGGAAATCTGTGTGCAATTTTCCTGTTGGTCAGTTTTCCACAACTTTTCTGGGGAAGCTGCAGGGAGTGGATGAAAAGACTTCGTAACACGTCAGTGGCATCCTTCTCCTGGTTGGATTCAGCATGAACTTAGAGACAAAAACCTGGAAACCAGTACTGAGTCTCTGCTGTGTTTCAAAGACAACATTATCTTTACACCAGCCTTTTTCAGTATTATTTAAGCTGTTTGAAGCTTCCCTTATAAGTGATCCCTCTTTGGTTCTGTCGTCCTTGGGGCACGTCTGCGGTTTTCACAGTGAGTTGTTCAATTCAGGCTGTGGAGGTTGACTGGCCAATCACCAGGCTGTTCAAAATCTCCTCTGGGCCTTGTGCTCCCCATGCCGTGAGCCAGACCCCAGCCAGTCCCACCCAGCCATGCCAATCTCACTGCAGTTCCACCCAGGACACCGTGAGGGCCACACCTGGGGGTCCCCCTTGGATCCCATGCCAGGGAAAGCGGTGTTGTGGCTCTTCTCCCCTGTGCTTGCAGGCCTTCCTACAGATGAGGGCCTTGCCACTGGCACACGTAATCTGATGTTGACTGTTGTTTGGACCTTTTCCTGGTTTTGCTTTAATCTCATTTTCCAAGGAATGAGAGATCATATTTACATATTTGATAGACAGGTCTTCTGTTCAGGCTTCTGATTGAGCGCAAAACTGCTGAGGCAATATTCTTAATGAAGTGTCCTGAAATCCTGATATACCCATACCAGAGCAGTATTTCAGGGAAATTTTTGACATTTACTATAACATTTTTATTAGCCAGAGTTCCACTTTTATCCCAAGTACCCCTGGGTGCTTGGGAGATGCTTTGGACTTGGTGTTGAATATCCCTACTCATCACAACAATCATTCTCTTCTGTTTAACACATGCTGGCCCACAGTGATTCACTCATTCCTTATTTTCCAACTTTAATAGTGTCTTTTATTACAGGTAGTAATAAAAGCTCAATCCAATCTACCTTTTCAGTTGCTTTCTCTCTTGTAATCATTTTTCCTGTGTTGTTTATATTCCACTGCCGTAGTGAAAATACTGAATAGGGAGTGTGCCATTTATAAGGGTGACAGGGTTAGTGCCTGTATGAACTAAGGCTCTCTAATTTACTCTTTTTCAAGCAATAGGGATGACCAGGGACTCTCCTGTTGCTGCCTAGCTAAATATGAAACTAAGTAAAGTATTTTTGTATTGCTGTTTTTCCATAGAGGTTACACACCCACCCACAGAAATGTTTTCAGCCAGAGAAAACTCCTTGGGTCCGAGTGTATTCCTTAAGGCTTAGGAGGAATGAAAGACTGATTAAATATTCTTTCTGTTCACTGTTTTTGGTGGCTGATCTGTTTCTGAAGTCAGTTCAATTATTTAGGTACACAGTGTTGTACTTATTGTACAAATTCTGAACGGACTGTGAAAAATGGGCAGAAAGAATGTGCTGATAAGCTACAATATCAATAGCCATACTGACCAGAAATAACTATATATGCCTGATGAATGGATTAGTCTGAACTGCCTAATTATATAAACGCAAAGTGAAGAGATGTGTTAAACAAAAAAAGTGTTTATTGTGAGAATTGTTTATTAAAAAAAAGAGAATTTGCTGTAAACATGTCTTTATTTCCAGCACCAAAAGATCGGACCATTCCAACACCAGACTGGCAATTCAGATTGAAAAAGATGCAGGTATGGCCTGGGAGCTTGGGTGTCCTGCTTGATTTGCAAAATGTGATGTATTTACACTGGTGAGGCTTTGCTGGGAAAGCTGAAGAGATGCAAAGGGTTTAGATGTTGTGTGTGCAAACCAGAGCACCAGTTGCAGTCGTGTGACCTGATGGGTAAATTTATTCCTCAGTTATGTGTGACTGATCAGACAGTGCTGCTGGGCTGCCAATTGCTTGGCTAATTGCAACATTGGGATTTGTGTGGAATATGCAGCAGGCACCCTAGCTAGACTCAGAGGACAGCTGAGGACAGGGAAATGTTTTGGAAAAAAAAAGCAGCAAGTTAGTGGTGCTCCTACAACTAAAGCAGTTTGGGCTGACAGGTATCTCCTTTTCCCTGGAGAGAAATGTTTTTGAGAGAGGGGAGAAGGGAAGTTGGACAGCTTGCAAGAAGAAGTAGGAAAGGTGGTGGGCTGCTTTGCTGGGTGTCAGTGCATTAAATGAACACCAATCTGTGGCCATGCAAGGCAACTCACCCACACTGAGTGGTTTCTCTGAGACTGGGAAGTGAGAACAGGTTTTGGCACATCAGTGGACACAGAGAACATGTGGTACATCAGCTGACACTCTTCAGTGCCTGTTGGGACAGAACCCTTTGTGGGGGGAGCTGATGCCAGATGCCAAAGTCCCATCCCAGTGAGAGAGACCAAGGTTTAATATATGGGGTTTTTTCACTTTACTGTTCTGTGGCAAATTTTATCTTACCACAGGAATGGCTGGGGTTGCACGGTAGAGTTAGAAGTTTACATTTTAATTATTGCTGGTTTACCCCCCACACCCTTTTTATCCTTATCCATTACATCAGTGACATGAAGAAATAAACGTGAACAAATACACATCTTCAAGCAGAAATGGATTAAATCCAGGGTGTCCAAGAAGAGAGATATTAATAGTTTGAAGCATGAATAGTGCCTTTTAGTTATTTATCATTTAAGTCAGGGAGCTAAGATTTTTCCCAAGGCCATTTTGTCATCTGATAGCAACGACGTTTAGCATTGTTATATATGCTAACAGGTGAATTATGTTTTAAACCCTGTAGCTCAAGAAAAGCATTCATTTTTTGTATGTACTTAAAAGACTCATTTTATGACTTGCTTAAATTTTGACCAAAACCACTCCAGAAGGTGCACAGGTGAGTGTGTCTGCATGGACATGGGCACACATGGACAAACATACCAGGGCTGGTGTGTAATGGCTACAGGCACAAAAAGGAGTGTAGTTACAGACCCTCTCCTCCTCTGGTATCAGGGAGCAATTTGTAGGGGGAGCCATAGGCTCTGCAAGCCTCCTCTTCTGGGTTTTTCCTCCTCCATGTCAGATCTCCTCCTAATTATGCACAGACATAAAAATGCATGACTGCCTGTATGTATGCACGTATACTCCCATGCATACAAAGGCACCTACAAGGTGTTGGTTTGTACTTGTATTTGTGGACCAGCCTTTTAAGAGTGTTGAAGGTGGGACACTGATGCATTACAGAAGAGGAAAGCAGTTCCTATATCAAGCATATATTGTGTTAAAGAATACAAGCACAGGATAACATCACATTGGATTATGAGGCACCATGTGAAGCATTAGCATTAGTGAAGGGTTCAGTCTCTTTCACAAATCACCATCATAAGGTGCTCCTTTTAATCCGGTTAAAGGCCACAGACCTTTATGAGATGACAATTCTAGACTGTGGTGGGATGTTTTTCACTTGGACATTTGGTCCAAGCAATGGGTAATTGAACAGCTACAATTTTTAAAGTGGTAGCAATTCTAGTAATGAATGTTTCATTCTTACTCAGTATACTAAGTAAAATCTTTAAAAGAAATGTCCTCATGTCAAGTACCAACACATTCTTCATGGACAAAGCCTTGAAAAACTCCTGGAGGAATTTAGGCATATATTCTGAAGTAATAATGATTTTTTTGTTTCTTTAGATTAAGAATACTATGTAGACATTACTGTAGTATTACAGAGACTTTTGAGTGGAGCCAAGAAGCTCTTACTGTTGTAAATCATGGAGGTTGACTGAGTTTGAAATATGTGTTATCACTAATGTGATCTTTTATTTACAACATTCATATTCATTGAAAGGCTACCTAGGAAATGTAGATTGTATAAAGTATTGGGAGGATATTATCTAGCTAGAGGAAGAAGATTTAAGTAGGAATGAAAAATAACATAAAATTTTATGCAGAATGGCTTTGTATCTTTTTTTTTTTACAAATGTATGCTGCTCTCGTTGTAGGAAATGACGACAATAATCTCAACTCCATTTTCTATGAGCATTTGACAAGATCTCTGCAGGAGTCTCTTTGTGGAGATTTGATCCTGGGCCGCTGGGGAAACTACAACACAGGGGACTGTTTTATTCTGACATCGGATTATTTAAATGCCTTTGTGCACTTGATCGAAATCGGAAATGGCCTTGTCACCTTTCAGCTCAGAGGGCTCGAATTTCGAGGTAAGGATCCATGATGATTTAAATAGCAACAAAACTACCAACAAATCCTGTCTGTCTTTTTAATCTATCACAACCCTATAGTAGGACATAAAGTTTGAGCACCTTTCTCTTTCTGATACTTGTCTCTGAAAGCTTGGTACTTTGTTGTGGAATTAAAAGGATGTTGTTTTGAAATCTAAATGATAAGAAATTTGAAGCCATGTTCTTCAATATCATAAAACTTTCAGAAAGAAGACTTGTTGAGTGGTTTGCTTGGTTCACAGGTCTTTCGCATAATGCTTAGTTATGTTTTCAGATTATTTATTTGCTCACATAACTGTGAAAATTGGAGTTGTTCTTAAAATTTTTCAATCCAAAAAAACTTGTCTTTGGGAGAAAAAAACCAAAACCACCAAAACAAGGCTCCTGCCATAGAAAATATCCTGTGTCAAACCATGCAAGAACCCGCTGCTGAGATGGTCTCTGTCACACTAGAACAGCAGAGTGTAGTCAAGGTGACTTTTCAACAAGGTTGAGTATGAGAAAATGAGCGACAGACTGGCTCTTTGAATGCACATAAGTGTGGGAGGATTAGACTGGGAAATAACATGTGTGGGCTCAAGTCTTGACTCTGTGACAGACTCCATGTAGGATGTTGAACAGGTTGTGGTGAATGCTTCATGTTCACTTTCCTTCCTGTGTAGTGGGGATGAAGATAACACTCTTGTGTCCTCAGCAAAGTTACGTGGAAAGAAGACAGTAGATGCCTGAAGCAGCTTGGTATTGTAGTACCTCATGAGATGCCTCTTCAGAAATGCAAATTGTGAGGAAAAACAACTAGAAAGGAAGAACGATAATTTCATTATCAGCCTCATAATTGGATGATGATTCTTGAGGAATAAATGGTCATGCATGTGGTGTGGTTGTGAGGCTTGCTTCAACTTCCAAGAGATCTGTGCAAGTATTCTTGTATTCATCTTCTCCTTGGGTATCCCCAAGGTGAGCAGTGGTGCTGCTGTGTCAGGGTTAGGTACTTTTAGTCTAACTTCCAAAATTTGTCTTTGCTGATCATCCTTTTGTGTTAAAATAGTTCAGTGTGAGATTTGAAACAAACAGAAGAAAGAAATCTTCCCACTTAAATTACAGGAGTTTTGTGAGGTGGTTTTTCCTTTGTGCAGTTGCCCCTTACTGCTGGGTCCTTCTCCATCATCACCATTGCCAGGCAGTAGAAGCAAAGTAAATATTGGAAACAGATGAAAGCATATGAGAGGATGCTCAAGACTAGTAGACAGGCAAAATGAACTGGAAGTAGAATGGGGAACAACTGGAGAGTTTTGTTTCAAAGTGGTTTGGGAAGACTTTCTTTGACTGTGAGCCAGGATCATTCAGAGCCAGCAAGTGCCATTTGGCACTTGCATCTGAGAGCAGAGCTCAAAAATCGCAGTGTGCCACCTGTCGAGGCGTCTCTATATTCCCTAAAATCACAGTTTAAGTAATTAAATGTGTCTGAAAATTGACCTTTCCATGCAGATTGCCTAATGTTGTTTAGTGTTAATTAACTGTAGTTAATACTGTTTTACTTTGTGAATAGATCCAGCATGTCTGCCAGCTGCAACAGGTTTTTAAATTCAGCTGGGGCTGAGCCCCACAGCCTCACATGTCTTTCATGGACTGTTGTTGAGAGCCAGCTGAGTTCTCTAGAGGAATATCCTCTTTCCCCGTCTTTCTTGCACTCCTCAGAGGGAGGCTGGCATCCTGCAAAGCAGCTAGCCTCTTTCTTAGCTGAGTCTTTGACAGACATGGAGCAAGAGAGCAGCAGCAAACTGAACTGGAAAGTAATGCAAATTATTGGAGGTGGAGAGGAGTGGGGAAATGGTGGTTTCACCTTTATTGTCTCATCCTCAGTACAAATCCAGTTCCTTATGCCTCCTCACCCTCAGAATATCACTGGGGGAAGAGACTGCTCAATACTAGAGGAGGTAGCTGGAAATAAGAGAAAAATGGACTCCCTCTCTTCTCTGAACCCACTGAATAATCCTATTCCAAGAAAAGACAAAACTCGTGGCTATCTTGTGTCCTCACAGATATGGTTTGTAAGGAAGTTTTCTCTTGTTTTTAGAGTATTTGGTAGAGGAGTTGTTATGGGAACAGAAACTAGGAGTGTGTGTATTGCTATTCCATTGTTTGGCCTGGAGCAGAGAAGCCATGTAGGGTTGAATAAAGGAACTTACCTGAAACAAACCCAGCTCAAATGTGTAGCATTTGCTATGCCATGTGAGAGCTGAACCCCACTGGACTGTGTGGAATGAGTGCCAGAGAAATCACACAGATTTCAAGCCTGCTTAAGGATGGAGTAGGGGAAGCAGAGGAGCCCGGAGAGGAGCCAAGCACAAGCCTGATAAAGATGCTTGGATCTGCCTGAGGCAGACTATAACAAAATCCTCATGGACACCAAAATGTGGGCAGATAATCTGCTGTGTGCCCAGTGGAGACTTCCTGGGGTGCTGTGCTGACACCAGAAGGTTGTTTGTGTCTCCAGGTAACCCATGAGAGCTGGTGAGCTTTAAATAAACTGTGCTGCAGAAATGTGCCCTTCCTGTACGTGGTTTGGTCCTTCTGCCAACAAGGAGCTCCCTTGTGGGGTGCCCAGGCACTCAGGCACTACTCTGAGTAAAAGGAGCCAGAGGGGCTGACCTGAATGCAGAAGTTTGTAAGGGGATGAACCAAGGCTATTCAAAGGAAGCTGTGTGAAAACTGAGACTGAAATTCTGCCTTGGAAGGCATTCTTTGCTCCTTCCCTTGAATAGGATTGATGCCTACAGGGGCAGGAAGGTAGAGCAGGCTTCTACCAAAAGTCATCTCCTGTGTGGACTGGGCACGTTCTTCCCTGTTTCAAATCTTGGAAAGGGCTGGTGAATACAGCCTGAGTACTGAATATAGTAGGAATCTTTTCTGCAGAAGTGAGAGAGTTTATGGAACTGCCCTGGAAGAAGCTGATGGGTTACAAAGTCAAGTGGCAGTTACTAAGCACCAGACTTTGCTTTGGGCATCCTGCATTCCTATTTTTAGTTGTCTGGTCATGCACTGTTTTTTTCAGGGGACCCCAGTTCCTTTCATTGTGCAGAACGGTTTCCCACAAGGGGGAGAAAAGGGCTAGAGGAGGAACTTGTAATCTGTAATTTCTGAGCTTTGGCTGCCTAACTTCAATTTCAGGCAAGTAATTCTAATTGAGGGCCCCAAAAATCTGCTATTTCTTAAATAGGAAATCTGTGTTTGCTTTGGAAATGAGTGAATCACAACAGTGTTATCTGTGACTGTTTTCTGTTTATGACTAAACCAAAAGTAATATTTGCATTGTGGAGCTGTGGGTTTTCCTACGCCTGTTTCTCGTTGTGGTGGCTGAAAAGCTGTGCTGGCAATACTGGTAGTGCCTGAAGAAGGGGTCACAGAGCCTTCTGAATTTTAAGTGTATGATGGCAGGAGGTAGTTGCTGCCTCCTCGGTTTGCAGTCCATCCTAATTGAGATTTGGCATTGTAAGTGACTGATCCAGATGCCTTTCTAACTGCTAGTAATAGAAGCATTTGTCTCAGCTTTTAAATGAAAAAAACAAACCCAATCAAATGCCGGCAGGCAGCATCAAACTGAGCAGACTGAAAGAAGAGAGTCAGCAAATCTGGGATTCCTTTCATCTGTCTTTAGTCACATTAAACACCTTGGATGAATTAGTTTTCCATTCTATGGACAGTGATGGGATGTGCCTCCACTGTGTTGTTCATCCTGAGCATAAAGTGGAGGGGAGGCTCAAGACCTTCAGGCATGGACAGGAAACGCCCAGCTCCTCCTTTATGGACAGTAAAGAGAAGATAGTAATGAGCTGAAACCAGGGGAACACTTCCAAGGAGCTGCACAGTGGTGTGGGGAATTGAGCCCTTCAGTAACTCTGCTGTGTGTGCTACACCACAGCGGAATGCTAAAAGCAGCCTGCCAGGAGAAATACATAACATATCATCTAATTTGAAAGGAAGAGATGGGAAAAAGCACAGTCAGGGAACAAGCAGAAACAATGTCAAAAATATCTCCCTCTTAGGAGTTCCCCGTAGAACAAGGAAGATTTAAAATGTTTTCCTATTTAGTCTGTGTGTCTGCAAAGTGTCTTTTGGAGAATATTTATTTAGGCATTACATGTGTAGAAACTACTTTCTGATGGTGTTGCTGAAGTCTTCAGGAGCAGTTTTCTAACTCCTGCACAGTGTTCTTCAGTAATTTAATGAACTAAATCTCTACTGTGATTTTTTTTGTTACTGCAAGTTGCACGTGCAGTATTCATGCTTCACTTGGAACTTCATTAGATGGATCAAGGCAAGAAGTGCAGGGCAGACACAGATGTAGTTGTACGTGGCAGGCAGCTGTGGCAGCAGGATGGGATTGCCTGTGGGGCTCTCTCTGTGCTAGCTAGCTTATTTCCCACGCAAAATGGTGTATGAAAGCAGCCAGCTCAGGCTGTGTGCTCTAGGCACAGCAGTGATGTCTAATAAGGACAGTTACTCATTTCTGCAGCATGTGTATGGTGCACAGTTTTATTACAGTAGCAAGTACATTACCAGTGTAAGGAATATTTATTTGTGTTTGATTTTTGTGTCTAAAGGCTCTGTAGCACTAGGAAGAATAATTCTTTATTTAAGGAGTGGTTGCAACTTTTATTTTTTTTTCTTCTTGCTGCTGGGAAGTGAAAGTGCCCACATTCATATTTTTCCTGAGATCACACTTGAGGTATGTTCAGTGTATGTACCAGAACATTAAAAGGTATTGATAAATTACAAAGAATTCAGAGAAAACCAGCATTTTTTGACACATCTCTTGGGAGAAAAGATTAAAAACCAAAAGTGCAGTATTTGTGGGAAAGAGCAAAGACTGAGAGACACAGTTCTTGGAAATACTAGAAACATGGACAGAAAGGATGCAAAGGGGTTTCTTTAATCTTGGTGATTTAATTGGGAAGAATAGCATGAAACAGGGAAGTTGTTAAACTGCTATCCTGAGCAGAAATGCTGGTTGAGAAAGAGCCTTATCCACCAGAATTTGGGAATACTTGGATTTGCAGCATAAACTTGTTGAAGCACAGCCAGATAATTCTACTGTAATGCATTTATTTGTAAAACATTCTTGTTCTTGGTTTTGCCTAGCAAATGGTGGGCAGCCAGGAGTTTTTGTTGAGTCATCTGTGAAGAGACCTCTGCATGGCTTAGGAAAGGAGTTACCCTGAGCATGAGCCCTTTCTGTGTAGATTTGCATCCTGGTTGCTTATTTGTCAGCAATTCTCAGTGCTCAGGCTGTTGCTACCTTCAGCCACAATAATTAGTCCCTGTTCTGGATGTGTTGTTAAACTGAAGCGTTTTATGGAAATTAAAACTGCTCCTAGAATACTTCTAGTATGTGGTTGTGTAATGGTTTTTCTTTTTGGCCCCTCAAAACTTGGAAAATACTTTTCACTCCCTGAGTTTTCACAATTGAATTCAAAAGCACACTATGGTTTCAGCCTTTAATTCTAGAAGGCTGGGTGATCATTCAGCTAGGTGTATTTTGTCCTCTTGAAGCAAGATTAGTCTTCGGTTTCAGTTTTCTCATTTCCATTTAGGTCAAATCATTCTGGCAGATCACAAGTCTGTCCTCAAATCCTGATGTGTCAGGAAAATACAAAGAACTCCAAGTTCTCACCCTGGCTTTCTCCTGAGCTCACACAGGCTGACCTTGCTTTGTTCAGCTGGCACATATTTTTTACATTGATAGATTTTTGGCAACCCTCCAATGTTAGATATCTTACAAATGAATTGGTCACATCTCTACTAGCAAGGGTCAGAGTGAATGACTAAACTTGAGTGAAGTGCACGAGATTATTTTCCTTCTACTGCACAAAGAAATGTAAAAAAATGTTTTCCCTCAGATTTTGAAATGACTAATTATTAGTGAAAACATTTTCCTGTATTTTAATATTTAATGGTACTACACTTAATTACATTGCAGAAGTGAAATGCATGTTCTGTTCCCTACTCTTTGGTTTTATGAATAATTCTCTCAGATTGCTTGAGATTGCTAATTTTTTGAGAAGCAATATAAAAATTGTTGTTTAAGTCATCAGCTTATAGCATACAAAAAACGTCCAGGGCCAGCCTGCTGTAAAAGACAAACACAAATGCTTGACTTCATTTACTGTGTCCTGTCCCTTCTGGCTCAATGCATAAAGCTGAGCACATGCTCGTAGTCTCTGTGGTCCCAGTGTCTGGAGTACTGAACCTGGATTGATGTATGCTCTGGTAAATGAAATTTTACAGTAAAATGCCAATCTGGCATTGAAATCCAGCCAGTGTCTTAAGGCCTAAAGTGAGGCTCCGTTAAAGATGAGAGGAAATTACTGGCAATTGTTCTAGAACTGACTGCAGTATTGGGAAGGAACCAACATGCACTTGAGCATCAAGCCTGAATGTTGTCTCTGTAGACGAGTCCTTTTGCTAGATGTTGTTTGGAAATACTAATCAGCAGGAATGAGGATTTGGTGTTTTGTCAGAGCACTGGCCATGGCTCAGGTTACAGATTTAAAATTAAGAGGGATACCCCAGAGGCTCCACAAGCAGTGAAGACCCCAAATCCCCAAGGTGGTAGTGCCCAAATCCATCAAACAGCTTTTGTTAATCAAGTGCATGTTTGCCAGATGCTGAAGAGCACACCCTGATTTCATTCTTTGGAATAAGTCCATAAAACAACCACGTGAACTCCTTTGGTTTTTTCCCATAGCTTTTGTAATAACACAGTTCCTCTTAGAATGATGCTTGCTCCTCCAGTTCAACATTGATTGCACCCCCTGTAGCATAATTTTAACTCTAGCTGATTAAAATTACCTAGCAAAGACAACTTGGAGCCATTTTAACCTGTAGAATTAACTAAAAATACAAATAATGTTCTGGCATTGCATCCTGTTTCTTATGCATGTGATGACAGTTTAAACATAGAAGGTCTCTTGAATTCACTTTTTCTTTGCATTACCAACCTCTTTGGGCCTCTATTTTACAAAATGTATCCCCTAAGAAAACTAATAATTACAGAAACTGCAGTAATAATATTTGGCATTTATTGAAAGAGGTAGTGCAGAGAATAAACCATTCCATAGAAGTAAAATTTGATATTTCCATACCAAAAGAAAAAAATATACATATACAAATAGTTACATAGACTGAGCAAAGGCATCCTTAAATCCTGTTGTTGTAGAGGGATCAGGGAGAGTTGTTCATTGTGTTTTTCATTTTTCATTACTTGAAAACATTTGGCAACACTTAATTTTGCACCTGGCATGAAGATGTATCTTCTCTTAAATTCCCTCTAATACTGAAAGACCTTTAAACTTTCAAAAATAAACATAACAGCAATAGTAACAGCACCACCATGGAGCATTTGTTTTACTCTTTTCAAGCTATGTACAAAGGCATGTTTTCCCTGCTTTAATTTGAGTACGATGTCTTCTGACTTGATTTCACTGAAGCATCTGCTGACCCAGAGCAGTTCTTGTTTTTTTTTTTGCTGTTGAGCAGTAAGTGTTAATTCATGTAGAAATCTGTGAAATATGAAGCAGAAGCAGTCCAGTTCATGTCCAGTCCAACTGGAAATGTCAGCCTAATAAGTCATGTTCTGTACTTGGCAGTATTGAAAGGCAAGATGTTTATATTTGGATGACCTGAAGACTTTTAATAATTTTTCATATTGTATGTCCCTGAAGTCTAAGGAGGAATGCTTATCAGTGGGTTCACAGTGTAAATTTTCATTCATTGAAAACTGAACAGAAAACACTGGAATATACTGAATCTTTTTCTTCCATTCCTTGGGGCTGCAATCCTGTTTTTTCTCAGACATTTCCTTCGGATTTTTCTATTCTCTTTTACTTACATATTTTGCTTGCTGCACACATTTTAGCAGATGCACAGGTAACAAAAAGAAGTGATAATCCATACTTTAGCATATTTTGTTGTATTTTTAAAGATTTTTCTTAGTGAGAAAGAAATATTCTAGATGCTACTTCTGCTGTTGATACAAACTGAAGGTCACAGGTTGTTGACCAGAGAGTTGTGATGGGACTGGAACAGACGGTGGAGGGCACAGCACTTGTCAGCATGCTCCACAGAAAGGCCTTTGGGATGCTGCCCTGCTCCAGGCTCTCTTTTGGGGTGCTGGCAGACTGCAGGGAATTGAAGCTGGCACTGTGTTCTTTCCTGGCTGAATGTTCAGGTGATGCACACAGCCAAATTCTTCTCTCATTTACAGTGACACAACAGGGTCTGTTGGTCCTGGTGGGGAGGGAGCTGTTGAACTGCAGTGCAGTGTCTCACACCTTCCTCTCCAGTCGAGTCTGTTTAGAAGTTGATGGAGTCAGCAGTCTGTGGGGTGATACTGAACCTCTGGCAGAAGGCCTGTGCAAGATGTGGAACTTGCATCACAGGAGATGACCTTGAAAGAGGTTTATGTACAAACTCAGTGGGGAGTAAGTTCTGCAGCAGCCTAAGAAGAGTAAATTTTAAAAAGAACATAAAACTTACGTGTTTCGAGAACTGGGGCGACCACACGGGTATCAACCATGGCTTTTATCAGTAGTGCCCTACATGGTATGGAAACTTCATTCATAGATTTCAAATCCACAAGGGCTCAGCTTGATCATCTAGTGTGCACAGCACATGCTGAAAGTGCAGAGCCTGCATTATTGCTTCTGCATCTGCCTCGTGACTCCTTTTTGAGGTAACATATCCTTTTTAGAAAAATTTGCTCTACTTTGATCTAAAGCCTGTGTAATAGACTAATTAGAAAGCTGTTCTGTTCTTGTGATGTACTGCCACAGTAGTGCTGTTCATTAGAGATGTTTGATCCAGAGTAGCTTCTCTCTCCAGTGGGAGAGAGAACAACCTGGTGGATGTTATTTTTGGAACCTGCTTTCCAAGATAGTTTGCTAAAACCCAGATTTTACAAGTGCTCTTACAAACTAAAATCTTTCATTGGGTCCAGTATCTTAGTTGAATAAGCAGACTAGAACTGGGATCAATTTGCTTAATGTGCCTTTTGGAGCGAGACTCTTTAGTGTTTCTTCCTGGTGAGTTTTTACAAAGGCAGAAGCTGTGGTCTGTAGTTTAGCTCAGCTCAGAACCCATCAGAACTAGAACACTAGATCAGGCCCTTTTGGCTTTTATAGGTGCTGGTAGTGAAAGAGTCATGTACAGTCCTTTATTTGCTGCTGCACAAGGCTCACTTAGCACATGGAGTTTGTTGCCATAGCTCATTTTTTCAGATTTTTGCTCAGTGCGTGCAACCTTCAAACATACTTAGAATGTGAGCTTGCAAGATGTCCTTTGTTTCCTCCTCCCCCAATAACTGGCAGCACACTCTCTTTTTCTCGCTGCCAAGGGACATACTGCCAGCAGAGAGAAGTGGAAGCTATAACAGAAGGAGATGAAGACAACGAAGGCTGCTGCTGCTGTAAGCCCGGGCACTTGCCTCACCTGCTGTCGTGTAACGCAGCCTTCAACCTGCGCTGGCTGACGTGGGAGATCACACGCACCCAGTACATCCTGGAGGGATACAGCATCATTGACAACAACGCCGCCACCATGCTGCAGGTGTTCGACCTGCGCAGAATCCTGATCAGATACTATATCAAGGTAAACTCCTGGGGAAGGTGTGCTTTGTGCCTAGGCAGGTTTGTCAAATGAAATGCTGTTTGTCTGCAGAAGAAAGAGCTTTTGCAGTTTTTTGCTTTATATTAATCCATCTGCACTACAGTCTGGCAGTCAGACTGAGCTGATGGTAGATCACAGAACAATAGAATCATTTGGTTTGATCTTAAGATCATCCAGTTCCAATCCTCCTCCTATGGCAGGGACACTTTCCACTGGACTAAGGATAATTAATTCATGTCTCCCTTTGCTAACTATAATTCTGATCACTTATACTTACAGTTAGTACAGAAAGTGGCAGGCATGCTTCAGTGGAGATCCAAGAAGGTGAGTTACCATCCTGTAGTGATAAAGTCAGATGAAGTGTTCTTACTTATATTCTTAAGTTCTTACAACACTTCACTAACAGTTTGTTATTTCTTCTTGCCTTGGCCTTTCTACTGTTTCTTTTTTGTTGTTTTTCTGGAAAAAGAAAGTATTAACAAGCATAAAGTTCTTGGGAAACTTCTGAAGAGCTGATTCTCAAATGTACTTTTTAGTAGTGCAAACCCCCTTCTGTTTTACATATATACCACAACACATTTGAAGTTAGTTTATTCCATTGATAACACAACAGTTAATTTACACCACTTCTATATTTGCATTTTTATTAAGATCACAATAACTACACAGATACTAATTTGTCAACATAACTGAACCTTATAATCCAGTAAGACATCTTCATCCTCTGCCAAAACAATTCCCAATCCAGCAAATGAAGAATTTGTTGAGCTTTACAGTCTTCTGCTGAAACAGCAAGAGCCAAGTGCTGCTTTCTATGCCACTGTTACTGCCATGAAGCCAGTTGCTAAAGCTCCAATCCCTGAAACTTCCTTTCTACTTATGTCTCTGGAATAGTAAAAATCTGTCAACTTCACAGAGAGACCTGTTGTAAATAAATTAATCACCATTTTGTGCAAATGAACCAGTGTAGTACAAACAAGCTCATTGCCTTACAAAGGTGCTTTGATCATGCAGTTGATTACTTCTGGGATTTCATAAATAATTTTGCAGGCAGTATGGCCTGGTAACCAACCTGCTTTGTTTAATAAACTAATTAGAAATAAAACTGTATGTGAGCATGATTTTTTCATTTTAGAAGAGGGGTTTGTGGCTATAAATTATTTTAAAGCAATGCAACTAAGCTAAAAATAAACAAAACAAAACAAAACAAACCAACCCTTCTTAAATAAGTATGTTGCTACAATTGCTTTTATAAGCATAATTGTCTTATGTATGTTACTACAATTGCTGAATAACTGGAACATGAACTGGTACAAGCTGGCAAATGACTCAGCTCTTGATGGGGAATGAGATTGAAAAAATCCCAGTCTAAGCTGCAATCAAATCAGCATCTTATTAGTTTAAAGCAGTGAAGAATTTTGCTTTGTGAACTGGAACTGTTTTTGTGCCTTTAAATGAATTAATATATGCAGGACTTGCGGGAAGTGTGGGTTCACCACATGGGATGTAAAACTCAACTGAAAGGTAGTTTAGAGCTTCTGGTTCTGGACACACCTGAGAAGCAGCTGACATAGGCAAGAAGGCTTAGACAAACTTTCATCCCAGGTGGTACAGGTGTGGTCAGCTGATCCTGTTTTGAGTAGAAGGGAGTGGGTTAGATGCTCTGCACATCACTGAGGTGTGCTGTGGCTCCATCTCCACTCTATGCAGAGTTCATGTGCACCATTGATGGCTCTGAAGGCATGAAAATCAAATCTATTCTTGTTGGATTTAGCTGAGCCAGTGTTATTATACTGCTGCGACAGAGCACGATTCTCAGGAAGGTCGTTCTTCATTCTCAGGCTGTCAGGCCTTTTAATCTACTTCTCTTCTTATGGAAGGACAAACAGAAGATAATAATAACCTGTTGGCACCTTCGATATTAGCCCGGGCTGGGGCTCCCTTTAGTGAAGGGAGGGTGCACTCAGGAAATCCCTTCTGTGCAATGTCACTTCCCAAAAGTTATCTAGATATTTTCTCCTTGTATTTTTAAAGTAATTAGTTTTTTCCATAAACAGGAGCTTTAAAAAGATTTGGTAAAATCTTTAGTACAGTCTTGGAAAGTGAGAAGATTATAATATGTATTAGTTCAGCTTTTTTCCTGTTTATTTAAGGCTTGCCTCCAAATAAACAGTATCAGACACAGGTGAGAATTCATTCCTTCCCCAGCTCTTTCTTCTGGGGGAATCTAGATCAACACCCTGTGCAGTTTCACTGTGAACATTTTAAAAGTCCTTGACACTTTCTTTTTAACAGTGTGAAAGTAATTGTAAGAAGAACTATAGATAAGGCAGTATTCAGGTCACGTAAAACACAAACTCAAAAAACACTTAGGCTGGAATTTCTGCAGGAACTGCACGTCCATTGCATTGAGCATTTAAGTTGTTTCTGGTTTATTCTCTGTAGCTAACAATACTGTATATATTTACCATATTGTTTCAGAAATGCCATATAGCTGAGGATGTACTTGTGCACAAAAAACATATCTTGTAAGGGTTACCAAGAGCAGAATTTAATAAGGTGACAGAAGATTTACTTGTTTCTGTGTCTGATTGCAAGTCTGATTTTTTTCCCAGCTGAATCAGCTTCTTTGTA
Organism: Cisticola juncidis; assembly: GCA_013400215.1. NCBI lineage: Eukaryota > Metazoa > Chordata > Aves > Passeriformes > Cisticolidae > Cisticola > Cisticola juncidis. The sequence continues at coordinate 513,998 of VXBR01001112.1, forward strand.
AACACAGATGAGGACAGTAAAAAAACCAACTCCATCTCAAAAATCAACAAAGAGAATGTATGCTTTGTTTTAGTTCTTCTATCCTTCAAGAATAATTATTGTATTGGTCTTTTAAACAACGAGTTGCACTGAGCATCTTATCTTAAATCATATTTATTTCATTTGCAGTTTCATTGGCAGTCTAGAAATGCATACATTTCTTATTATGAAAGTATTTTTATTCCCCACAAATAAAGTGGGTCAGCTCCTCTAGCCCTTCTGCATATATTTTGAAATAATTTCCTGCCCAACTACTGTGATATTTTTCCCTTGTGCCTCTTCCATCTCTTCTTAATGTATTCATACTTAAACATCTTCTAGTATTCAAGAAGTCTGTGTATTCGCTGAGTGCTGTGTTTTCAGCTCCTATTGTTTCTGCATGAATCCTTTTTAAGAAGTGTATTGTTCTCCTCATGCCAAGAAATTAAGGGTCCATCCTGTCTGTGTCTGTCTGACTTGTCTTTTTCCTCTGATTGCTTGATTCTCCTCTTACTTGTGTATTTTTATACAATTTGAAAGAAAAACTATGGAGAGCATCTGGGGTTTTTAAAAGGGCTGATAGTGCTTCTGTCCTTTGTAATCCATCATATTTTCATTTTATACATTTATTTACTTAGTGCTATTTCCATTGACTGGGTAAAGTGGAACAACATCATCTTCAGTTATGAATCAAACTTGCTTCTCATTTGCTTTGGAATCCAACTCAAAATAATAGTATAAAACATTATAATGGGACTTTCCTGCTGATGGAACCCACTGGAACTTCTTAAGTTTCATATTCTTTTGGAAATATGCTCCAAGTTGTGTTTGTGTAGAAATTTTTAAATTACTTTTTTTTTATTATTATTTTAATGTGTCCAGACAGAGCATTTAGAAAAGCTTAGAAACTCAGGCACAGATACAAGATATGTGTGTTGCTGCTTTCTAACATGTATATATTTGGTAAAATGCTGCTCCCCCTTCAGTGCTTTAAAAGCAACTCAGTTATATCAGTTATCAGCTTTTTAATCTGACATGTAAGAAAAAACATATTATTCTTTACCTGCTGCATTGACAAATAACAGATTTGTGTCTGTCACATCTCATCTTTATGACTAATAAAGAATTAGGAATGCAACATCCCCCGAAAACAATAAGTCCACTGAGGAAAAAAGAGCCCTGTTTTGAGGATGTGACAATCTACTACTGTTTTTTTAAAACACACCTAAGCTATTATTGATATCACCTTATTGCTGATAGGCTCTAGAACCCCACTAGTAATGACATATTTGAATGCTGGAACTGTCTATTCCTATCACTGTATTGATTTTCCTGTAAGGCACAAGGATATTAAAAATATTACTTCTTTTTCTGTTGTCTGCTATCAGTATCGATTATTGCCATCTTTCTAACTTGAACACTTTTGTGAAGCAATAATGATGCAAAGCAATAAAATGTAAGAAATATATATATATGTACACACACTGTTATAGTTCTTAACAGGGTCCTATTTGGCTTATTCTCTTCTGTGTAAAATATGTCTGCTTTAATCAGAGTGCAGAGTGACTAACATTTGCACATTTTGCCAACAGAGTATAATATACTTTACAGCAAGTTCTCCCAAAATCCTTGACTGGATAAAAGACGAATCCATCCAAAAGATACTGCAGCCTTATGCAAAGTGGCATTATATTGAACGTGACCTTGCAATGTTTAATGTGAACATAGATGAAGATTATGTTCCCTGTCTCCAAGGAATAACCAGAGCTAGCTTCTGCAGTGTTTATCTGGACTGGATTCAGTTCTGTGCCAGGAAAAGGGTGGAGGTATGTGTCAATTTTTTTTTTTTTTCAGCAGTATTAGTTTTAATTCTTGGGATATGAGTGAAATGGTGCATGGCTACTCTTTTACTTGCTCAGGGTTAGTAGAGTAAAATTTATTTCATGTAAGCTTTTTAGCTTCAATGTAAACGGAAAACATGTTTTGTGGAATAGAAAAAACATATTTTGGAAAATGCCCATGTAGAAAAAACTGGAGTCTTAAGGAGCATTAGTCTTTGAATGCAGAACCAATTCTTTACTGTGCAAATTTCCAACAGTGTTAATTTTATCGACTCTAGAAAGCGCGGGTGTATCAAGTGCTCACAGAAGTACTGCTAGAGCAGGCTCCATTCAGGGAATGTCATCAGAGCATTACAGTTCCTTCAGTGTTGCCAGTGATTGGTCCATTTTCCACATGTCTGTGATGTCTGTGTATCCTTTTCAGAAATTTGCTTATATCTGTGTACAGTTGCAGGATGGTAGGGGAGAGCATGGCTCACTCCTTGCTGGCGTAGGTCACCTCTGAGCACTCGTGACTCAATCATGAACCACACTCCAGAGCTCTGTGAAACCACTGGCAGCTCTAGAAGGTCAAGGGCAGATGTGCAGCTGTGCATTTGCATGCTCTGAGCCACTAAGATCACTGATGGTCAGCAGTCACTTGTCAGAAGGGCATTACTGTATTTTCATGGAATACTCAAAATAGCCCAGAGGGAGAGGACAGTTTCGAACAAGCACATTGCCTCGATCTAATTTTCTGATCTAATTTTTGCTAATAGTGGCAAAAGTGGAGAGGTGTGTCTCTCCTGGCCACAATGTGCTACATTTGTGCATTTTTACACTCAGGATCACAGACTGCACATCCTACTGACCTTAGCTGGTATAACATCACTGAATCTTTCTTGAAACATCACCAAATGTTTCTGCTTCTCTTTGGTTCCTTCTCATGTCTGATGCTGAGTACCATTCCACCAGTTCCCCTGAATATCATTATACTGATATTGTTTTCATTGAATTGTCTTCTGAGCCCTTTCCACCATCTCCTCATACTTCTTTTCTTTCTCATCTCCATGTCTCAGCTCCCAAGGTCTGACACACAAAGAATTGCACAGTGTGAGGAAAGCCACTGTTAACTGATGCCTTTCCACTTGTTCTCTGGCTTAGATTTTCAAATTCAATAAAAGATTTAGGGCTGCCATCAGGCTGGAAACATGTAAGTTAGACTTGAAAAGGCAAATTAATGCCTGCACTGGTGCCACACATACACACATACGTCTTTTTGTTACATATTTTACCTTTGTTTTTTAATTCAATGACTATAGAGAAGCAAAGTTCATGTAGGAGGTGGGACAAAAAAACGCAAGTTCACTGTACACATAACCCAGAAAATCAATGTTTTATAGAAGGAGCTACATTCTCCGTTATAATTGGCTTTAGTTTTAAAGTCAAAGAAAGCTCTAAGAAATCACTCATTGCATGGACTGAAATAATAATCTGTATCCTCCTGAAGATTAACATGCATGAGGATTGTTCCAGTTTTTTCCTCCTGCTTGGTGGCAAAGGTTTCTTTGTGAAAATTTCATTAAAAAACCTTTCCTGAGCAAGTAAACATAAATGAAACATTCTGACTGCTTGTTAAAATGGGAAATCAGAAATCATTTAGATAGATACTGTTATTCACTGGAAGTGTGTGCCTCCGAACTTTTCCAAAGAGATTGTACTTCTGGAATCTGTGTTAAGGTTTCATAGGACCTGTGTTCTACGAAAAGGGTTTTGGCTGTCCCCAGTTGCAGTGTCCCCCAACAATAAGGAACCTCTTCCAGTTTAGAATGTGAGATCTGGGAGGAGTGGAAACAAACAAAAACATCACCATCACCAAAACTCCCTTCCCTTGGGATCTAACTACCTGAGAATGAAATGTTCTGTTTCCAGCCAGTGGGCAGAACAAGCTTGCATTTTGCAAAAATCCTCTGATGGTGGTGGTCTTCCTTCTGTTTAATTGCAGAATTAAAAGAACATTTTGCTGTGTAGGTTCAGCTACATGCAAAGGTTATGAATGTCACCATTTGTAGCATTGTGGCGCTTTTAAATGTGATGTTTGCACTTAGAGTAACATGCTAATCTTTAAAACTTTGTAGCACCTGGACAGCGATGAGGATTCTCCTCTAGTGACACTTTCCTTTGCCTTGTGTATCCTGGGTCGGAGAGCTTTGGGAACTGCGTCTCACAATATGGCCATCAGGTAATCTTTAGGAATCCTTTCTCCTCATGTTAAAACAAAGACCTGTTTGTCTTTTTTTCATGTGTGTAGGATTTTAAGAGAAGATTAGATTAAGGTGAAATCTCATTCCTCCATAAAATGTTTTCTGTCATTCCTGGTCACCTTTTTCTCTGTGATTGGCTAAATAATGAATACCAGTCTTTATTTTGTAGGGCAAAGCAGAATTTTTGATTGAAAGAATGGGTACCAATGGTTATTGCTTGTGTTCACTCATGCCTGGCTACTGGAATGCTGTCCCTGGCATTGCAGTAGGAGGAAGAAACCTCCAGAAGAGCAAGAAACTGCTGTCTGAGTTGTAGTTAGCGAAATAATAATAAATGTATAAGGGTTCTCCTCCGTATTCCTCAGGAGTGCATTCCTGTTCATTGTGCCACTTCATTCTGGCAACTAAGGAAGGGAGAACCTCTCATCTCCTGAGGCTGCAGCTTTGTGTGTTCTCAGTCTACCTTCCTCATTTGTTCTTTCATTCAAAATACTTCTTCCTAGGAAGTCTGGTTAATTAAAATATGCTTCATTGAGATTGTTTCTAAATATGCTCTTCATCTTATATTTTCATTAGGGATTCTTCCATTTTCACTGGGAGTTCTGAGTTGTTTGGGTTTTATACAGTGTAATTTACACTGTGCTATAGATGAGCCATTTTATTAATGAAATAATGATTATTTTAATGGAGTTTAACTTCCCACGTAATTCTAGGTTTTTATTGGATTTATTTGAACCATCTGTGTGCACAGGAGTTTAGTAACAATGGAAAAGCTGAATAAATACAGTTTTAAGTGACCTTGCTGTGTTGGCACAGAATGGTGAGCAAAGCTACCTAGACCTCTATCGACATGCTCCTTAGAGAGGATTTGTCTTACTAACAAGCAAACAAAGACAGCATGTGTGATTTTGAATGCGTTTTGTTATAAGATAAAACAGTCCTTTTAAATATTCATTCCAGCTTTGTTATCTGTTGAGACATTTATAACATTTTGTTTTATGTCTTCCTTGCAAAATGTTTGTGGCTCACGTGGCTTATTTCTTGTTGTGCTGCTGATTTCTGCTTTCTAAAGTGGCTTTTGTCATCTCTTTTCTACTACTCTTTGCACATTCCGTTTCTGTAGTAGTTTTCATTTTGGCTGCATTTCTTCTCTCTTCATTTCTATTCACTCAAATTAGTGTGATGTTAGATAAGTCATTGGTATTTTTTAATTGTCTTATTTTTTTAATGATCCAAATTTTAGAGTTTGGAGGCATTATGGGAAAGTTTATGGGCATTTATGAAATTTGTTTGAGAAAAGATGAAAGTGATTTTTTTATCTGGGCCTGCAACAGATAGGTGACAGCAATATTCAGAATTCATCTAAAAATAACACAAAAGCTTCCTAAAACTGTCATCACATTGCAGGTACTTTCCACTGGATCTTAAAGTCTTCATTACAATGCTTTGGCTCTGGTACATATATAATAACAATGTCCCCTCTTTGTGCTGGCTTACGTGGTTAGTAGCTATGCAAGGGGATGATATTATCAGAGACTTTCCAAAGCTTAACATGGAAAGTATGAATGTTGAGGATAATTATTTGTATAGTGTTCTATAAAGATTTTAATAACAATTTCAGGAGTCAGCTATACCATGTCTTTTCAAAATCTGATAAATACCAATGAACTGAATTACTTTCTCTCTTTTTATAAGTGGACTCTCCATATTTAGAAATACTTTTCTTGGGGAGGGAAGGTCTGCAGAAAGGCAAAAACTGGGGTAGTCATCTGAGGTGCACAGCTCTGTCACATTTTTTTTTAATCTGTTCTATATAATCTTCAATTAAGTCCTGGTTTTCTTTTTATTAAGCAAGTGCTCCAGGGCAGTATCAAATCATTGTATTTTAGAAATGCATTTTGTGACATAAAAGGGACCAAGTGGAAGCTTCTGTCGGTATCTTTTCCAATGCTACTTCACAAAAGCTTTCCCTGGAAAAGTTTCACTCTGGAAAAACTGTGTCACTTCCCCACCTGGTTAAATTACCTTTAATACATTTCCACTGTCAGAAGGATCTGGAGAAAGAAAAGGAATCTGAGTAGCACAGTTGAAGTTATAAATTGCTGCAGCTACAAATTGCTGCAGCTGTGACTTTAGCTAGGTAAAATACATTTCTTCTTGTCTTTCAGAATGGATATATCTTAACTGACAAACCCAATCCAGTAGAAATTATTAACTAAGGAGCAAGGTGGGTACCCTACCCCCCTGACATCAAGACTTTTATCAACAGAAATCACCCCAATACATTCACTTGAGCATGAAGGGCACCCTACTTATGGTGTTTATTGATTCAGACAGATCTGCACAACTTGTTTAAAAACAAATGAGCAGTCAGTGAGATTCCAAGAGGAAAACAATTATACAGCGTGCCAGGGGAAGGAGACTTTGTCCAATGTGTGCAGTGCTGATGAGGCCAGAAGGAGATGCTCATGACAATTGTCTTCAGGCACTCCTCTCTCTGTGTTTGGCAGAGCACAGCAGCTCTCAGCATGGGTGATCTTGAGTGTTCCTGCAGGTCCTTGTCCCCAGCTCTCAGACTGCTGCAGGTCTGCATTCAGTCAGATGGGCGAGAGGTACTTAAGCTCCTCAGAAGAGGAACGTTTCCTTGAGTGATGCTTCACAGTCCTTTCCTTTGAAAAGGTGCCATAATATTTTGAGGACCTTTGGGAGCTTACTGGTGCTGAAGAGGGTTTTAGTTTTCCCAGGAATGGTCAGAGCAAGTGGTCCCACAGCTAGATGTGTGCAAGAGAGGGGGTTGTACCACATATATGCAGGTGGAACTAGATGATCTTTAAGGTCCCTTCCAACCCAGGCCATTCCATGACTCTGTCTGTTGGACTGTGGGTCATTTTGTCAGAGGTCAAGGCTTCTAAGACATCTTGTTACACTCAAAATGCTGGATTACAAAAATACAGATTTAGATTACTCTGGTAAACACTGAGAACTTACCTTGATCATCTCAGGACTTTCTATTAATTCTCTATGGAGCATCTTGTGAACAACATTGCTAGAGCTTTTGGGATGCGTTTGAGATGTAAGGGCCAGGTAGGCATCGTACTCTTCTTGCTGTATGAGCGTTTCAGATGTTCAGTGGAAGGAAACCAGCCAAGAATCTGCTGTGCTCTGCAGTTCGTGTTGTGTTCTCAGAGGTGACTGTGCAGACAGCAGGAAACTTTCTCTAAGTCTTGTCCTTGCTGTGTCTTGAAGGAGTAACAGTCATCCAGCTGCTGTGCAGTGGAGCAAAGGTAAAATGTTACCGTGGGCTGTGCACTACAGAGTTGAGAGTCAAGTTTACATTGTGTATGCAAACTATCAATTTGCACTCATTTACACATGATTTTGTCTAATCTATTAATCAGCAAATGTCACTGTGTAAACCAAGATTTTAAATGCTCTTATATAATGTATGTAAATAATTATTCACTGTACCTGTTCATGTAAATGTCAGTAGAAACCTAATATTAACACTAGATTACACAATAAATGCATTCATTAAGGAGGCAGAACATTGCAATGCAAATCACTTGCTCTTTTAAACTCTCATTAGGAGGTATCCTGCACAAAATGCAATTTGAAGTATGACATGACATTACCACTCATTTATTCAAATGTGTTATGTTTAGTTGTGTATTTGTTAAAAAAATGGCAGAATAATTCTATTCAGCCACTAAAGCTTCTAGTATTATAAAAATATAGAGTAAAAATTTCAGATTTGGAAACATACAGAAATCTCTCTTCAGACACTTCCAACACTGCCAAGACTGACTGCTCAGGTTCCCCAAGCTCAGTTTGGACAAAGGGTCATTCCAAGGAATGCCTCTGCTTGAAGGAACTTCTGTTCACTCTGAAACCCAGGGAAGAAGCTGGCCCCACTTGCCCTTTCCCACCTGGTGACCCCACTGCACTGCCCAGCATCTGAGGGAAGGGGGAGGACATGGAGGGCACAGGCCATGGCACCACAGGGCTGCCACTGCTGGTGGGAGTTCCAGCAGACAGTGCAGCTTGATGTCTGCCAGAGCTGAGCAGGGCAGAAAAGTTTGACTCTTAGCTCACAACCACTGTCATCTAAAATATCCAATTAGAAGGGCTACCACTGGAAATATTTCAGGTGAACTCTGACATTCAGGTCGTTACTAGCTCACAGACATGCTCGTTCCTTTATTCCTTAAATAAACCTACAGTTAACATTGGAGAAGCTCTGCAGATGCAAAATACACGCAGAGATATTCACCAGCTCATTAGTCTGCATCCACACTGTTTTCAGGCTGGCACCAAATGCTTTTAGTTTCAGCTGTCAGAGCAGCATAAGGAGTGCAGTAGGAGGGAGTATTTGCTTTGGCATTATTGCCCTTCCTCTGATGTTTGTGATGCTACTTAATCCCCTGTTCTCTGCACCTTCAAGGAGCTGACGCTTCCCATGCACCTACCAGCCTTTTTCTAAAATAGCTTGCAGTTGTGACAGCAGCTTTTCAGGTTGTTAACTCTGAGGGTTGGAAATGTTGCCAGATACCATAGTTATGTCTCTTACAGATTAATGTTGTTTCTTTGAGATGTAGTTTTACCTTGTTTTTTAAATATTTTGAACCAGTCTGTAACTACAGCTGATTACTAATTGAGGTATGTTAAAAGTGGGCCAAGAAAACAGCAACAACCTTGAGTCAGGCCTGAGATCAAAGTGGTTGAGAGTCAGGCCTGAGATCAAAGTGGTTGACTTCTACAGCTTCATAATAATCTCATTAGTGTCTTCAGGAGAGAGCATAACAATGGGAAGAATAACGAGAGTTGTATCTTATATGGATTAAGGAGGCTGCACATTACAGAAGTAATGGCTTGAGATAGTGTTACATTATAGGCAGAATATACCCAAAAGCTTCATTACAATTGTCAGGAGAATAAAAGATGCCCATGGTTCTGTGAATATAGCAATCTCCTCCAGACCACTCTGGTGGAAAATACAATACATAAAATAACTGACTCTCAGCGTCTCACAACTACTGCCACCACTCATTTGCTCCTTGCAGCAGTCATGTTTGTTCTTAAAAGTCCACTGAGTTGGAGAAACTCTTATGCAGAGGGATGACAAATGGATGAGCCTCCCCTAAGCCCAGGGAGAGCTGTGTGTGCTTCCCCCTGCTCCCTCTGCTGATGCCTGGCTGTGTTTGAGTGGCTGTCCTTGTCCCGGCTGTGCCTTTAGCACATCCTGCTGTTCACAGCAGCCTGTTTAGCTGGTGCTGATGCCCGTAAGGCACTTTGATGTGAATGCAAACTCTCTGCTCTGGTGTTCAGATTTGGCTCTGAGAGTGTCCCAAGATGTAAAAACCAGTTCTCTCTCTTGCCTACTCCCTTCGTCCCAGCCAACTTTTCAGAGCAAATACAGGGGATGTTATGTGGGGAGAAACTATACTATGGATCATCATTAGATGCAGAGTTCAAGGTAGCTTTTACAGTTTCATCCTGGGAAGAATATTTAGGTACAGAAGGTCTTTTTTTCCCAGACAAGAATTCAGCTGTATATGCTGATGTGGTCTGGTGAGTGGGAAAGTGAAAGGAACCTTCCTGATGTGTAGCCTTTTCAGAGGGGATTATAGCCACAAATTTCACCATGCTGGCTGCACTCACCATTCTCCCCCCACCCTCCCAGCTGGCTTATTTTAGGCCTTTTCTAGCTATTAAGCAGGGTTTGAATATGTTATAATTTTCTGAACTGTGGAGATGATGGATTGAAAGTCAGTGGGGACCCAGACCCACTCCTTAAGGACACATAATAACTCCCACTGAAATCAGTGCTTGAATGTTTTGAAGTTCTGAGTGTGCCTGTCTCACATAGGCATGTTTTAATATGTAACTTTGAGCTAATAAATGCAAATCATTTAAGAATTCATAAAAATTTCTCTGTACTCCTTATGTTCCCAGCAGTGACAGCACCCCTGCCTTTCTGGCTAGTTTTGGTCCTCTGATTAGTTGATTTGTTTTATGGGATGCTTTCATGGACAAAATCAGTATCCAGCTGTTTCTCTGGTAACAACACATGTATTTCCACTTCAACTTCTAACACATGCTACCCACCAAGAGCAAAATTAGAATGCCTTTGTGCTAAAATTGGCCAGGCATTCTCCCAGTCTCTCTCCTTCCTCTCTTAGGGAAGTGAATATATTGAAAAAAAAATTTTCTTTTTTATAAAATAATTAAGAAAGCTCAATTATGTGAAAAGATTATGTGTTCTCTAGAGAAAGGCTGGGCAGTAATGAAAACTACTAACATCTTAATACAGCTTCTCCCCAGAGTCATTACAATCTAAAAGATCAACTATTGTAAGAGTGAGTAAAATCTTAGCAGGTGGATGAAACCATGACCATGGTTTGCCAGATATTCCTGTTTTTAAGAGATGGGTCTACTTTCCTCAATTTTGAGATCACTTCTTCAAAACAACATTGGGACAGCCGTCACCTACAAGCATTATCCAAGTGACAGTGGCATGGGAATCTTGTAATTCAGGGTGCAGATTGGAGCTGAAGGTTGATTGTTTCCCTTCACAAAGCCCTCGTGCAACCATCTTCTAACAAGTACCTGATTTTGCAGCTTTTACCTTGTGCTCATATCTCAGGTCTAGGTAAGCCATCATGCAAGGCCAGGCAGAACTGACACCATCTAGTTTTTTACGGTAGAAAAAAGAAACCCAGTGTGTATTTGCTTTTTGGCTCATTGCTTCAGTAGGAAGCACCTGTTGGTTGATTTCTGCTCTGACCTGGTTTGCTGAACAGTTCTGAAATTTAGTATTTTCAGTATATCTGCTCTCACATTTAGGTTTGAATGTCATGAGAAAGGTCTTAGACTTCCGGAAAGTATTTTTTCCTATTATTATTTTTTAGTATTGTTTTTCACTTACAAGGAGAAGTGCTAACAGGACTGATAAATAAACTTTCAAATAAGGAAGCAGCTTCTGCTGGCTGAGCAGGGAGTGCAGCTGGCCCTCTGACCTGGTCTCTTTGGCACAGCTGCAGAGGAGCAGCTCCCTGAGGTACCCTGTAACTCAGTCAGCCATCCCCAGGACATCCTTCATTCAGGGTGCCCCATTCATCTCATGGCCAGCCATTTACAGAGCGTGCAGAAGGAAATCTGCCTCTCCCAAGGAATGTTTTTTCATTAGAGAAACATGACGTGACCCTGCTTTACACTCACCAAGGCACTCGCCCTGGGCCAGAGGGTCCCCAGCCACTGCACAGGTCAGCACGAGGCTGGAGACAGACAGATCTGGCTTGGAGAGATGGGAATGGCTTCTGGGAGTGACTGCTGCCTTTCTCTTACAGCCTGGACTCTTTTCTTTATGGGCTCCATGCACTGTTTAAAGGAGACTTCCGGATAGCAGCAAAAGATGAGTGGGTCTTTGCAGACATGGATCTGTTGCATAAGGTTGTTGCCCCAGCAATCCGAATGTCTCTGAAGCTACACCAGGTAGGGTATTTATTTATGTGTTTATTTTTGACATTTACTGTTGTGTCTGTTTCCTTAGGAAAACACAGGATACCTTAGCAACTGAGAGAGAAAGATCAGGAGGGAAATGGAGTACTTGCCACTTTATTCTAAGAAACATCCTTCACCAAGATGGCAGAGTTTGGCGTTTATTTATTTTCCATTCACTTGATTTTCTTTTCTGAACCCCCTAGCTGCCCATTTGAAACCAATTTGCAGAGCTTGATCCTGCATTTTTCATCAAAAGAAAGCAGAAATTATTGTAATATTTTACCTGTGTGGATACTATAAAGGTAGTTTCTAGATTGAAAGTAAATACACTGATTATGCTGATTTCACTGCTAATTTCAGGTCAGGCCCCATATAGCTTGGAGTTGATTTGTTCTTGCTCTGGCACATTATGATTTAGTGTTATATGCTTTTATTGTGAATTATATTTATAATGGTTCTGGGTGTTACTGAACTGTGTATTTGTATCTGATTCTTTGACGCAATAACTTTACAATGTTATCACTGGCCATGGTGCTGCTGGATGAAGTTTCAGTAGTGTGGTATTTGCTGATGGATTCCCTATTGCTATTGTTGGTGGGGTTTTGTGAATAAAAATAAGAATTTCCACAAGAACTGTGGATTGCCATAGGAGGTACCTCTCCAACTTACCCAAAAGCTCTGCCTTCCATAGTTTCACCCTTTATTAAAAAAAAAAAAATATGGATAAGCTGGTATTCTCCAAGTATCTTTTTCCAGTGTAGTCATGAGATCAGAACAGGTTACAATAAAACCAAAATCGTACCTTTCTATATCACTCTTAAATGAACCTCCCAAAAGACACTTGATCAAGAGTCAAGTCACTTGGAGGAGGCCAGCTTGTAACTGTTTGGAAGCCAGCATTTTGTGTACTGTCAGTAGTTTCTGTGTTTTCACAAAGGTGCTTGACCTCTTCAATGCTTTTTCCTGTACAACCAGGACCAGTTCACGTGCCCAGATGAGTACGAGGACCCAGCAGTTCTGTACGAAGCCATCCAGTCCTTTGAAGAAAAGGTGGTGATTTGTCACGAAGGGGACCCAGCCTGGCGCAGCGCAGTCCTGTCCAACCGGGAGGAGCTGCTCACTCTGAGACACGTGGTAGATGAAGGAGCAGATGAATACAAAGTTATCATGCTCCACAAAAGCTACCTGAGCTTCAAGGTGATCAAGGTACATATGCCATCTTTCTAATATTGCAGTCATCTAGGGCTGTGGTAACTAGTACTGTTTCTGAGTAATGTGGCCAAAAGGGGTAGTTAATTGTAGTTTTTAAAATAGGCAATGGAGGCCGAAAGAACTCTCTTCAGTTGACTTCTATTTTGTCACCCACATTTGTGTCTCTGAAATAACATTCCAGGCTTTACCAGGGAGTAGCTGCAAAAATTCATAAAGAAGCTGTTGGTGCAAAGACGATGTGTTTGCACACTCAGCCACTGCCGTTCTACTTAGATCCTGTAGTTCTGCATCTTGAGTAGCAAATGTTTTTGCACGGTGTTTTTAACTCACTGCAGGTCAACAAGGAGTGCGTCAGAGGGCTTTGGGCTGGCCAGCAGCAGGAACTGATTTTCCTACGCAATCGTAACCCGGAGAGAGGAAGCATCCAGAACAATAAACAGGTGTTGCGGAACTTAATTAATTCATCATGTGATCAGCCACTGGGATATCCAATGTATGTTTCCCCCTTAACCACCTCGTACCTTGGGACACACAGCCAACTGAGGAACATTTGGGGGGGACCTGTCAGTTTGGACAACATTAAAAAGTGGTTCAAATCCAAGTGGTTAAGGTAGGTGTTAAATTTTGGCTATGTTGATAAGAGACCTGCAGTCTCAGTTTCACTGTATTTTCTGTTAAAAGAGAATAATTCTGTGTTGTTATCTGTGAGAAAAAAAATTAATTGCAAATAACTCAGAATATAACAAAATAGTGCTGCAAGTAGAACCAAAAGAAAATCCATTAACTCATTCATGTTAAAGATTTCTACATGTTCAACAAGAGCCATTCTAATAACACAGCATTACAGACACTTCCCTTATCCCATGGAATTTTACTGTTTATGCCATCTAAATAAGGGTATCTTTTCTGTAACTCTGAACATGAGTAAATGTGCTGGTGGATTTCGCTGAGTTACGCTCCAAAGTTTCAGCAGTTAGATATTCATCCCCAAGTTACTGTTCTTGACCAAAGCACACCTAAAAATGTACTTGCTATTCACCAAAACTGCAGTGGTGTGAGAGAATACTCTTTGAGGGCACTTAACACTGGTGACACAAATTTTCACGTGCAGCAAGTGGCTGACCCTGTGTGTGTTCCTGCAAACAGAATGCGAAAGGACTGCCATGCAGCAGCTCACCACGAGAGAGGCAATGTTGAAGAGGTGGATAGTGGAGGGGGGTCTTCATCTAGCAACAATTCCACAGGGAATTCAAGCCAGAGCAGTAGCTCACAGCCCACCAGGGATGGAACACCTCAGCTGCAAACTTCATCTCAAGAGGTCCAGCGGGCAGGTATTTGCACAAGTTACTTGCCTTTCTCTGGAGTCTTCTCCTGGGGTAACACATGGGCAGATACTTTTGGAGAGTCCTTAAATCCAGTGGAAAACTAATTTTAGAAAGAGAGTGACATTTGTCTCTCCTAATGACCAAGAACATGTAGGAGATGGCTTCCTGATACTGTTCCAGGTATTTACTGGGAGGGTGTAACACAGAAGTGATTCACCAAAGGTTTCACTGTCAGAGCCCATTATGGGTAATTTTTGGCCTAGCGGGTGCCACTAAGAATGCCAGAATGAGGAATGCAGATGGGAGGGAGTGTACACAAGCCATACAGGGAGCCTGTACCACGGTGAACCTCTGCTTATTGTTGACTGGGAACAGCAGAATGAAAGCATGCAAAAATCTTAATTATCTTGGAAGGACTGTGACAATTTATTTGAGGAATTGGTTTGGCTGCTCATCAGCACATGTGGAGAACAAACAAATGGAAAATAGCTTCTTTTGTCTATATAGCAGTCACCAAGAGAAAATTAAATGTTGCCAATCATTCTGTCAGCTAACAGCTGAGCCCTTCTCAAATTATGGATTCAAAAGTGCTTCAGACATATTCACTAGGTAGAACTAGTGGCCTTTGCATTGGAAATGTATGTTAAGTAATAAGGATAAGCAATTGTTTGGACAGTCACCTCCACTGGTCAGTGGCTTAGAGTCCTGATGGACATCAGTGACAAGCAGTGTCCCTCGGGGGTCCATACTGGGACCATTGTTATTTAGTATCTTCAGCAATGACATAGACAAAGGGATTGAGTGCACCCTCAGCAGATTTGCAGATGACACTGGCTGAGTGCTGCAGCTGACACACCTGAAGGATGGGATGCCATCCACAGGGACCTGCACAAGCTCAAGAAGTGGCCCATGGGAATTCCATACAGTTAACAAGTGCTGCACATGCATCAGAGGAATCCCCAGAATCAGCACAGGCTGGAGATGAACAGATGGAGAGCAGCCCTGTGAGGAGGACTTGGGGGTGCTGGTGGCTGGGGGGCTGGACATGACCCAGCCATGTGCACTCACAGCCCAGAAACCAGAGGTGTCCTGGGCTGCATCCAAAGCAGCGTGGGCAGCAGGGGAGGGAGGGGATTCTGTCCCTCTGCTCTGCTGAGGCCATACCTGGATCACTGCATCCAGCTCTGGGGTATCCAGTGCAGGAAGGACATCAAGTTGTTGGAGCGGGTCCAGAGAAAGATACTGTATTACATATATAGATTTATATATACACACATATAGAGAGAGATTACATATGAGGAAAGGCAAAGACAATTTGGTTTGTTCAACCTGGAGAAGAGAAGGGTTTGGGGTGACCTAATTGCAACTTCCTAGTACCTGAAGGGAGTTCACAAGATGGAAAGTGGCTTTTTACAAGAAAGTGGAGTGAACAAGGGGGAATGGCTTCAAACTGTGAGAGAGTTTAGGGATTTAATTGGATATTAGGAAAAAAATCTCTACTGTGAGGGCAGTGAAGCACTGGGACATGTTCAGAGAAGTTGTAGATGCCCCATTCCTGCAAATATTCAAGGCTGGGCTGGATGGGGATTTGAGCAACCTAATCTAGTGACAGGTGTCCCTGGGGAGCAGGGAGCTTGGAACTAGACAAGCTCTTAAGGTCCCTTCTAACCCAAACTCATTTGATGATTCTAAGTTTGCCAGTGGGTCACTGTGAGATCTATCACTGTGGGATCAGGATTTGTAATTTAAAGCAAATTAAGTCTACATTTCAACAAGTTTGTGGTATTATTGTGTAAATTAAAGCACAGAACTTAAAGAGTTTGACACTTGTTTGTTTCCTGTTAGATCATTTTGACCTATCAATAAAGATAATGGGCAGGACTGGAATAAATCTTGCCCTGAATATAAATCACATTACAAGAATAAAATAACTGCAGCTTTTAATTGTGTCTAGTGTTAGAAGAATCCCCATGTGCATACTCATAGTTTGACACAATGGTAATCAGAGTAGCAAACTTAATTGTGATATAATGATCCTGAGCATACCATACAATGAAGTAAGTTCATTGTGAGTTGTTTAAAAGAACCTATTGATTGAGTGCCCAGAAAACCATAATCAAGAGAGAAAGTCACACTTAAATAAGAAAAGCAACCTGGCTTTTGGTAAAATGAAGACA
The DNA here is from genome assembly GCA_013400215.1 of Cisticola juncidis. Lineage (NCBI taxonomy): Eukaryota > Metazoa > Chordata > Aves > Passeriformes > Cisticolidae > Cisticola > Cisticola juncidis. The sequence goes on from VXBR01001112.1 coordinate 530,314, forward strand.
TGCACAACAAATGCAAGAAAATGGTTGCAAATGGAAATCTTTATTCACTCCTGAGATAATGTAGAAAATGAAACAAGAAGACTTTTTGGCTAGGGTCATTACGGACAAACAGATAAAAGTGAGCTTGTGGCTGTTTATTTTTAAAGAATATTTAGAAGCAAAAGAAATCCTAGCAGTGGTCTTGATCTGTCACTGTATAGAAAGGCAGATTTACCAATATGTGATATGTAGAAATGAGAAACGAAATGTCTGGTTTATACTGGGAAAAACCACAGATAATCTATTTCTATGATCTGATCATGAAACAGTTCCTTCCATCCTAGCAGCTACAAAGGACATGAAAGAGTGGCTATCAAAGCTATATGCTTAATTGAGCAAAGCCAAATGACTCATTTAAGAAGGGTTTTAAGAGAGCTGGTTAAAAAACAAGCTCTGTTCGATCTTCAATAAGTATCAGGACTTTAATACTACAGCAATACTACTGCAATACTACAGCACTGGAAAAGAACTTATGCTATGCCTGTTAAAAATCATAATATTGTTGTCCTGCCACGTTCAGTCCTAGTGCCCTAATTTAAGGACATTTTTATTTTGGAAGCACTTCAAAGAAGAACCAAAAAAAGATCAGAATTCTGGGAAATAAATCCTGTATTGAAAGATAAAGCACTTTCAAGCAATTGGTACTGTAAGGGATGCCTTGATCATAGTTGTAAGTATTTACCTGGGCAGTGAAAGGGGTCAAAGACCATTGGTCTGAGCAGACTTGGATGTAACAAAACTAAACAAATTCAGATTTGAAATCGAGAGCACTTTTTTAATACTGGGAGAGTAAATAAATAGTGAAACAAGAGACTAAAGGTTAAGGTGGATTCTCCATGACTGGAGATGCTGGATACATTTTTAAAAATCACAGTAGCAATTTAATAAAACTACACAGGAATTAATTCTAGGAAGTTCTATGGCCCATGCTATATAGGGCAACAGACTAGATAATCATAGCAATGCCTTCTAGATTGATAATCTGTTAATGCACAAAGTGCATTTAAGTTCTTCCTATTTCATATTGCGTTCTGCAGCCTGGTACCACTGAGTCTGCAAAATTACAAAATGCAGTGAAAACCCTTTATAAAAGCGAGGCCAAAATCAGGAGCACTGGAAATATGTGAGGTTCTCCCCAAAGTGTCCTTATTTCATGATGCAGTTTATAGAAGAGCCTTTGTTTTTCCAAGTGTTTTCAGGGACAGAATTTTTAGGTGTAGCTGCGGGTGGTCTCCTGCCCAGCTCCAACTACTGTGTTTGAGATGAATACAGAATACTTTTGGACAGGGGTCAGCGTGGCAATTTAAATCACAGATGTTTGGCCACGTTAGCCACGGCGCAAACTAACACACCACAGCCCCTCTGTTCTTAATTCCAGTCCTTTCTTTTTATTGAAGAAAGGTAACCTTTTGAAATAACCATCAGATGTAGAAACCAAAGCCCTTAAGCAGAACCCCAGGGTTTGAAGAGCCGGATCCCTGCAGAGGCCAGACGTGCGTGTGCACAGCTGCGCACACGGCAGCCGGGCCTGGCGCCCATCACTGCATGTGCAGGACAGAGGACACTGGCAGAGCAGTGCACAGGGGCCATGGAATCACAGAATATCCTGAGCTGGAAGGGACCTACAGGGACCATCGAGTCCAACTCCTGGCTCTGCAAGGACCACCCCAAGAATCACCTCCTGTGCCTCAGAGCATTGTCCAGGAGCTTCTAAGAGCCATGTGTGTGTCTGTCCCATCATTCTCCAGCAGAGATCTTGGGGATCTTATTACTTAGGAAAGTTATATTTTTATTGTTTGAAGTATAAAAGTAGAGCTAAAGATACATTGTAAATGAGGTGTGAAAGTGTCCAATACTTGCCAAACCAACTAGGTTTTAGTGAGCTCCAGTTAGGCTGTAGCCCAGCTCTGCTCATATGACTTTGTGCCAAGTTACCTTAATTCTCTTTGCTCAGCATTTGAAAAATGGGGATAATGATACCAGCCTCTGAAAAGCAGATCTGTGGACATAAAACAGCATGTTTCAGCCATATAATGTCAATGGCTTGGATATGAAATTCTGCATTGCTGGAACCTGCATGAATGCAGCAGTCATGTTTTTAGGAGATAATATGAGATTTATATTCCTTTATGCCAGCAAAATTTCAGTATTTGGAGGAGTTTGGGTATTGGGGAAAACCAAAGCAAAAAAAAAAAAATTACCAACAGCCTGAAAATGCCTGCCAGAAAAGCTAGTTTCTGTGTTGATGGTTCTCAACAGATTTCCTGGCATCAACTCCCCACCCCACAGCTATAGCTAGGAAATGAAAATGCCAGCTTGTGTTAATGTTTGGAGTTTCCTGGAGAGCAAAAAACCAAGCAGGCACTCTTGTGACTGGGTATTTGCTGTGTAAGCCTTGGTTAGAGCCTGTTTACAGAAAGAGTGGGCTCTGCTGGGGCCTTTGGCATGCACCAACCCATGGCAGAATGCCTGGGTACAAGCAGGCCTCTGGTAGGTTCACTGGCCAGTATTCTATGATTTATTTTGCTTTCCATGGCTATTTAAATACACAAGTATAAGAAATACAGAAATTGTTGGCTTGAGTGACAGAAGGTGTTGATATAAATGTTAAATATGGGGATGTATTTATACAGGAAGGATTTGTCTAGGCATGTCAGAATAGTTTATCTAATCTACTTTCTGTATCCACTAGTGGCTGCATTGAGATGCTTCCCAGAAAGGGACAAGAGCCTTATGGGGGCTTCACTCAGACCTCCAACAGCATATCCTACCTAAAAGCATTCACATCTTTTCAAGTCTGTGATGTACTGTGAATGTCTCTCTTGGAACTCAGTGTTTACTGTTAGTCTTAAAAACTTTCTTGTGGCTTGAATGCTGTATTCTTCCACTTGGCTGAATTTTCAAATTCTCTCTCCCTATATGCAGGAATAATCCTTTTAAATGTGCCATTGTTTTAACTTACAGGTTTTTGGTTTCATTGTTACATTTAATTATACCAAGCCATTTAAGGTGCATACTCAATATTCCATTAGTGTGGTTGTCAAAGAGGAGCAGAGTTACAGCAACACTGTGTTCAGTCTTCACTGGGCTGATTCTGTGAGCCTGTGATTCGAGTGCTTTGCTTGGGGTCTCTTCTCTTTTCCCTGTCTTTTGACTCTGTGCACAACCTCTAGAGCTATTTTGACCAAAACTCAGAACACCTGTAAAACACAGGAAAACCTGGAAAACACAGAAAGATTCATATGTTTAGGAATTTGTTACCTTTGCTATTCTTGGAGTTCTTATGCTAATAAAACCAGTGGTAATATGCCAACAGTAGTATGTACACATGGGACACTGGCAATAGCATGGGGATTCATTAGAATGGGCTCACTGACTTAAATATATTAATCTTTCTTTTGAAGGCAGGAGAAAACCCAGGAGTCAGTCTGTCCAGGCACACACTGCTTTAAACCAAAGGCCCCCAGCTTCAAGTCACTCTGGACCAATTGTAGAAAGCCGGCAGCCTTTCATCCAAACATCTACATCTGCCCATGAAATTGCCCAAAGGCTTTCTGGTAGTCAGCTATCATTCCACAACTCGGCAACATCTGTGTTTTCTCAGTCCCCTGCTGTTCCTGTTGCTGGCCAGCTGACTGTGCAGGACCGAGCTGCAGCGATGCTCAGGTCCAGCCTGGCCTCCTCCACCAGCTCAACTCTCAGCCTGCTGTTCGGCAAGAGAAGCTTTTCGAGTGCTTTGGTGATCTCCGGGCTCTCGGCTGCCGACGGAGGCAACACGAGCGACACGCAGTCGTCCAGCAGCATGAACATCGCCATGGGGCCGTCCGCCAGAGCAGCAAGCCACGCAGCTCGGGTAAGGCTGAGGCAAAACCAGCAGTGCTGAGTGTGAGTCCGTGCTGCTCGCCTGTCTGGTTCTCAACTGTCCTCACCACCACCGGGTTTCTTCCTTCTCAGTGGTCAGAAAACAGTTTTTTCTAAAACAGTTGGGATTTTGGTATTTTTTGGGGATTTTGCTGCATTGCAATGAGACTGTTTAGTATTAGTGTGTCTGTGAGAGTGTTTGTGAATAACTAATGGGGGGGGCTGTTATGCACACACCTGAAATTGCAAACTGGGGCAGAGTCAGGGACTTTAACTCAAAACAGGGACTTTCATCTCCATTTTCTGCAGCCCACGTGCTGACTGTCATAGCAGACTAAAGAGCTCCTTCTTTGCCTGCTTCAAGTCCTGTGCAGGACTTAAAATTATTTTATCTGGAGGAAAAGGAACAGTTTCCCCTGAATAGTGCATTTCTTCTCTCCCTCTCTCTGACCAGAAATTCAGTCTAAGATCTGAAACCTTGTTGCTGCAAGTTAGTCAGGAATCCTCTATGAAATATTTACCAAAGGAAACCAGCATGCCCTATGATTAAGCATTTTCTAACAGCAAAACACTACACACTTTGAGCATTCTTTTCCATATACTCGCAATTTTATTCCTGTCTTCCCTTAAAAATTCAATTCACATTGTAAAGTTACTGTTTTATTGTTTACTTAAGTGTATTTATTTAACTTTGGTTGCCATCCATTGCTGTCCTGAATTTTGAAAATTAACCTTAGCACCAGAAACATAATTAGACACCCTTTTGCATTTGGCTTATCAAAATGGAAACCAAACTGGTGACAGGGGAACACTGCAGATATAAGACCCAAGAACTTTTCTGTTACTATCTTTCTGAATGGTGTATAACTTCTGTAGTTTCCAAAGAGTTCTCCAAAGCTCAAGTGAGAAAAGCTTCTTGGCCTGTGTGTATTTTGCTCTTAACCCAAAAATACCATGTGTGGTACAGTTCTCTAGAGTTTCACCATGAACTTCAACAGGAGTCAACTGCATACTGGTCATCTGAGTCCAATCCTGCTTTGTTACTGTAATAAGTATTAATATTTCTACAAATATAGCTGAGTATATCCACTGAGAAGGCACAATTCCAACTCTCAGTTTATTGCCTGATTTGCAAGAACTCAGCCAATCTGCGATACTGAGTACTAATGGTAGGATTCACCTTGTCCAACTTCAAGCTATCTACAATTTGGACAGGATGTCTCAGTAGGTTGTTGTTGAGGCTTCTATTTTCAGTGAAGAGGCCTTCATCCACTTCATCCTTGGAGCTATTAGGATGAAATTCTCCCCAAGAGACTTGTATTTCTCTGCCACCAATTGGCATCCTAAATGACACAGCAAATCCACATGGTGAAATTTAGATGAGGTGAATCCTGGCCAAAGTGACTGCTCAGAGTCCAGGTGCCCGTTTGATTGAAAGCAGTAAAGAGGAAGCGTTTCATTTCAACGTTCATACAGCAAAGTTCTGGAATACTTTTATCTTAATGGACTCCTTATGGTGGGGCAGCACTGTGCTTAACGTTTTCAGACTGATAATTGCATTCCAGTTTTAATGAAAAGGTTTCTTTGTAAGTTGGATTTAAACTTTGGTGTATGAAGCAAGCTCCAGAGCAACCTGATTTAACAACTTAGAAGTCAGCCCTGCTTGAAGCAGCAGTTTGGACTGGATGACCTCCAGAAGTCCTTTTCAATCCAAATTCTTTTACAGTTCTCTATACATGTACATCTGTGGTACTAAACCTGCAGCTCCTGGTCTACTTTTCCTTCCAAATTTATGCGTTACACAAAGTGTGACAAGTACCTCTTCAGAACTCCCTTGTGAATAATGCATGTTAAGAATCCCATGGAGTTTCACAGAATGACATCCCTACGTCAATTTTTAAACTTTTTTCACCTGTCAGTTCAAAAATAGCTGAAGTGTTACTTAGAAATTTCCTAAACTAGTTGACTTTTTCTTTCTTACTTTCCAGCAAGTCACTGAGACCTGTGAAGCAACAGATGCTGCGGAACCAAGACCTCAGCAAGAGGCAGGTCCGGCCCATGCACTATTCATGAGTCGGAACCTGGAGTGCAGGAGGGCCAGCCAAGAAGATATGGCCCTGGAAGACACTGCTTCCCAGCAGAGCCTGTCTGAGGAGCAGTAAGGAGCATTCCTAGCACAAGGGCCATGCGCTTCTTAGCATTAAATACAGGTCAGAAAGCTGCACTTAGGTTTAGGTCCTTTCAAATGTAATAAGCAACCTTCAAATGTTTATTTTTCTAACTTCTACACAAGAATATTACAGGGCGGATGTTCTTCAGCTAATGGCCTTGGCATGGGTAGGTTGGAAGATATCCCAAAATACACACAGTGCCACTTCATCTCAGGTTCTTGTAAATCCTAGAACAATGAATACAACCTGTTAAACGTTCCTGCCCCTGGAATGGTTAGAATCACAAATGAGTACAGTAGGAAATACTAATACAACTCAGTGAAAAGCACACAAAAAGACGTCTCTTTCCTACTATAACTAAACAGCTGATTGCATGCAAATTGAAATTTGGTATATAACGTATAGCAGAAGACAACTAAGAACAGAAGCAACAGAACAGAAGCAATGAATACATAAAAGGACAGTACAGTGTCCTGTAACATTAGAGCTAAATCCGATTTTTTTTTCCTAACAGCAAATCTCATCTTTCTTTGATGTGTTATGCAGGTGCTAATGCTGAACAGTAACACAGCATCTCAGACTGATATACTGCATGCAGCCATACTGAAATACTGTGTGAACAAGCCACGCTACACCAATTAACAAAAGTCAAGTGTAAGAAAAGAAAGTATCCAGTGCATGGAGTCTTCAAAGCATATGGTGCACCTTATTTGCAAAGCAGCTTTGCCTAAATTAGGTATTATCTCGTGCTCCTGTTTGGTTTACAGCAGTGTTTCTCAAATTCTAAGCAACAGTACCCTTAGGAGTTGCAAAAGGGCCACAGGGAATCCTCCTCAAGGACAGAAAAGTGTAGAGTAGGCTGTAGTTACTGTCTGGAAGTGTTTGTGTTAGGAAGGGAACAGCTGAATACCCTTAATTGCCGGACACAACTCATTGTCCATAAACACTTGTAGCCAGTAATTACAAAGCCTTCTGATTTCTTTCCCCCAGAGAAAACTGAGCAGCTGCCAATAAAGACAGATGATACAAAAAGGGAGGCCATGCCTTCACAAGGTTTGGGAAACACTGATTTACAGGAATGCATGACTACTTTGAAACCCAAAAGGCTACAACAAATCCTTCCTCTACTATAGAGTCTAAACAAACATGTGTGTGGTTTTTTTCCAATTAAAAAAATTGCAGCTATCAGTGTCTTGCTGTTCCTCTTTACTGTAACTACCATAGATTGTTTCTAAATCTCAACACAATGATGTGCAGCCAGGCTTTATCCCAATTAACAAGATTTAACAAGAGATGCTGTAGCTAAGTCTCATTACTGTTAGGCAATACTCAGTTGCATTCGGAGCTTCCTACTGTGCCACACTTCCGATCTGAGTAGTAGAAGTAAGACTGAGTGAAAATAAAATGATCTAAGTATGCTTTGTGTGGCAGCAGTTTCTGGGTCTTCTATTTGCAGTTGTTCTCATTTGCTTTCTGCCTTACAAAATTAAGAAACCTTTTTTAGTTCACATCTTGATGAGTTGATTATTAATAAAGCTTAGCACAGTCTAGGAAAAAATCTGCTCATGTTCACAAAGGCAGGGTATTCATATGCAGCCCTCTAGACACATGGTCATCAGCACAGTTCAGGCCCTATAATGTCTCCTCTAGCATCCAGTGAGATGTGGAAGAGAAAATTGAATTCAGCTGCTCCCTTCTGACCAGTTCTGGCAGATGATGACTCTTCTCCTACCACACTGTTCATGAAGTGCTTCATTACAAATGAAGGATGGGGTTATACAGGTAGGCTCCTACTAATAGCCACCAGCTCCATTTCTCTTTGGAGGATTTTGTATGGCAGTCCACAGGATAAACCATCACTGCTTTGTCTTCCTGCATGAAGGCAGTGCTAACAGGGGCTCTGGAACGCACCAAGAACTTTCCCATATTCCCCTAGCATCACTTAGTGCTCCAATTTTCACATCTTTTAAGTTTGAATCAATTTCCATCAAAAATAAGTAATTCTAATAGTCCCAATCAACCTAAATTATTCTGTGTATCCAACTCAAGTATACTAAACCAGACTGGGGAATGACTGCACAAATCCTTTCAGTGGCAACCACTGTATTTGCTTAGCATGGATTGAGGCCCAGGGACAGCACCTTCCCCCAGCAGCACATCGTCTGCAAGACTCCACCATCTCCACAGCCTCTGGTACTGCATCCTAAAATACTGCAGCTGCCTCACAGTTCCTGACTGAGTGCAAGTCACTGTCCCCTGGAGCATAACTCCTTGGGGAGAGCAGTTGTGCCATGAAGTCTGGAAGCCTGCTGCCCAGGATGGCTGCCAGAAACAGCAGGTTCTACTGCCTTTGTGCAGTCAAAGTGAGAAAGCACAGCAAACAGGAGCCAAGGTAAGATTCAAATATCAGCTCCTTTTTTGTAGCCATGACTTACAGAGTTTTTATTTTGCCTTAAAGTTGCTGTTGTAGCATAGTGGGTTGAAAAAACCGAAGAGTGACCGCTAACAAGCATAACACAGAAAAAAATGAATCAAAATGAGCACAAACTCTCCCATATTATGTTTCTCCATTTTTTTGGAGATGGTCTGCTGTTATAGTAATGAGACCATTGCTATATGCAGCAGTTTTAAATATGAGCCAATCCTACCGAATAATCGGATATCATGGTTAGAAATGAGACCTGCAACTAGGCATGAGGCTGTATAAATTAAACACATCTTAGACTTCCCCCATTTTTCCATGAGGTAGAGATACACCCAGTTAACGCTGCTTGTGACAGAAAGTGCATTTAGGGCTCTGATGCACACCAGGCTAATAAATAGGAGCCTAACCTTTACACAAGGCCTAATTTGAACAAGCTGCTCCAAACAGCTCTGCATGACACCAAAAAGCATCTGAGTCCTCAGCACCAGTGCCTACATACACATGAAGGCTTTGAGTACTACCTTTATTCCTGAAAAACAGCTCGATACTTACCCTCACACACAAAGTGCCTTAGAATTGCAAGACAGAAATATGCCACTTTTGAGGCAGGTTTTGGCCTTCAAATGAAAAGCAAGTGTGTTTGCATTGCTTTTATGTCACCTGTGACCCTGCTGATGAGTTTCACAATGCCAAACACTGTTAAAACTTGGCCCTAAAGTTGCTCAGCCATAACAGTTTGCCTATGTGCCTGATCTCTTGCGACAGCTGTGATGCAGGTAGGATGCCACCACCGCCATGCAGGACCTTTCATCAAGAGTTCCATCAGGGTTTTTTGCATCAGGTGCTGTGCTTGATTTTTCCAGAGCTGCAGAGGCCACTTACCTCATTCAGCCAGTCCAGAATGTTTTTGTTTCTACAACATGAAAATAGTGACGTTCCCGTCTTGTTAGCAAGATGAATGCGTCCTTTGAGGCAATCAAGGGTGCAATCCACAAGACCATTTGTACATGCAATCCTTTCATAGAAAAGTCAGAAGGGATGAAAAGGTGGAGGCCTTTTCTGCCTCCCCCCAGCTTAGCCTCAGATAACATCACCACTGCTGAAAACAAACACTAGGAGTGATTTTCTCCACTCAGCAACCAGAGAGGAACACGAACAATACACCAGGTTACAGGAGGGAGAATAATATGGTAAAACAAGCACAAACACTGCACTTCAGCCTTTGCACTGAGCATGGGATACTTACCTCCCTCATAATTAGTTTTGCTAAAATTTCTTTTCCCACATACGCTCTTGTTCACATCATGTAGTAAAAGCCAGTTGCTACACTCATAATGGTGAAACATGGCCTGATGATCTGGCAACAAGACTTTCAGTAGCTTTGTACTAAAGCCAAGCCCAGGCTGCTGAGCTGCTCACATCCACAAGGAACACTGGCAAGCTCCAGCCTGGCCTTCAGCCCAGCTGTTTCCCACCACAGCAAGCAAGTAGGAACCAGTGACAGACGTAGTCTGCAAAGTTCATTCCTATTCATCCAAAAATAAAAACCAGAGGTGCTGGCTGTTCCCTCCATTTTGTAGTGTCATGCAACTTCTCTGAGGAACTGAAGTTCTTGTTGGAAAGTCTCACTTCATTCCCATAGACAGAAAATCTTGGCACTCACTTCACTGAAGACAATCTCGATGAAAAGGACTTACCAGTGTGAATCGTTTTTCCTTGACATGATGACTAGATACTCTCAATATCCAGGAATGACATTCTGACACTATTAAGTTCTTAGGATTCTCTGTGATGTCATTCAGTTTTTTTAAAAAATGCTTCTTAGAATAAGACAAGAAATGTCATCTGCATTTGTCTCTAGCCTACCAACCGATGGCTCTTACTGGAAAATATAAGTTAAAGATTAGCTGAATTTTGTGCAGCTCATTATATAGAAGATAGAATTACCAGTGAGATTCTCCAGCATGTGATAATCATCTTCTCTTCAATGCATTTTTTTAAAATACCCCATTATTGTCATATTTAGATTACTCCCTGGATTAGGAGCTGGTATTTAATTACCGTGTTTCCCTAGTACTTGTACATCCTTAAATCTGCAACACAGACATATTACTTATAATTAACTTTGCAGTAGGTCCAGTATTGAAGATTCACCTCTCTCACTCAGTTTTACAAGTCAAAAATTGCCTAATGCATGACAAATAATGCAGGCCCTGTTTATTCCATGCTGTGTGCAATTTTATGCTGGAATTACAAGACTTGTGGCCAAAAATGTCCTTGATTCTCAGGCTTCCAGACAGTAATTGGTACCCCACATTCTCCCCTTCTTTGCACCAGTTAAAACCTGCAGGTGCACTAATGCTGTCATCTGGAATCTAGCTGGTCCATCAGAGGTGCTTTTCACCAAATGTGTGCTATTAATAAAATTGGCCCATCAGGGGAATTTTGAATGCTCCATTTGCTGTTACAGCGCTCTCAAGGTCCTCCAAGTATTTTACTAGTGCAAGACCAGACAATAAATTTTTACCTTGTAAGTAAACACAAGTTGTCATAAAAACTTAACATGCAGTTGGAAAGACAACTTTCTCCCTCACTTGACATATACTGAAACAGGCAAATCGTATCTTCAGGACCGTCTGAGATTTAAAGGCCAGACATGACTCTTAAGGTCATCTACATTCTCCTGCTGAACACAGACCACAGAACCTCTCTTTATTTCTCTTGAAAAGCACTCTAGCTCAGAGAGAAAACAGGCTTTAAAATGCACAACAAATTAATGACACTCACCAATTTTGAGATAGAGAGCAGTAAACAAGAGACACTGATGTCAGTAGCAAAAATATGCATTCGTTTAAAAGGGCTGGTATTTCATTCACAGTTCCAGAGAAGGAAAAATTTACCTGCATTTTCTAGTAACTATCTAGCCTCAGAACAAAAGGTCTTCCTTGAATCACGAGACAATGGATTAAAAGTACTATAAGCACTGATCAAAAGTTCCCCAAACTTCTTATTGCAACTGTTTGGGGTTTTTTATCCTGCACTCTACTAAATGATGGAACTACAGTAGGCATCATGGCACTACCTGCAGGGCAATATATCTACTTTTCAGGGAAATAAACACCACTTTAAGTGAGCTCTCAGCAATACTGGCTGAACCAGAATTCAGAAGACTGACTCCTAGCAGAATTCCCCTCCTTGCCTCTATCAGAGAAGTGTCAAATCTCTCTGGTTTTTATTTAGCTTTAAAGGTCAGTCCTCATTTAAGACTCAACAGCAATCTCACTAAAACTGTGCTAGATTTTGGGTAACTCTTTAATCATTGAAAGAACTATTCTTTTGCAGCATATTTCACAGATTAGGAGACTTCACACTGAAACAGGAGGGCATCCAACACCTTGGTGCAGAGAGGTTTTTCTTCAAAAATCTATAGCATACAGCCCTGACAAAGTTTACTTTGGTCCCAAGTCCTCCACATCTAAAAAGGTGTTTTGTCTGAGCAGAATGCCTGAAGTAATTAAGGGATTAGTGTGTCTTTAGGGCACCACCTTATTTTGCAAAAAGCAGCCAGCAGCTATACACTGTCAAGTGGAGACCCTAAGAGTTTTCCCTAAATATGATGAACACAGTACTACCATCCAAACAGATTTGGGCAGATGGGTAGTCCTAACAAGGCAGTGAGGGAATGAGCCCGTGGCATCCTTTAATAAGACTGTGGAGGTGCAATTGCTTGTACCACCCTTGTTCTGCAGACAGGAGAGAAAAAGGACACTTCCTCCATGCTCCCAGGAGGTGTTTGCAAGGTGTGTGTAAAAATACCTGTGGCCATCCAGTCCTATACAACTTTGGGTGTGTTTTACAGAAATAAATCAATAAAACAATACTTGAAGATGCCTTTAAATAGTTTGCTCATTTTAAGTCATTGAAATGAACAGAAAAAAAGAAACAACTGAATTTCTAACAGCTTTCTTCAGCCAGAGATGACCATAAATTTTACAATGAACAGTGTGCACCTGGGAGGGAATTCTGTTTTCACAACATGCAAAACAGATTAACAGGCAGCACTTTTGCTGAACACATTTGCATTCCTCACAGGGAAACACATTGTCTAATGCTCTCAAGCACTTCTCATTTCACCATTAGGCATGTACAGAATTGAATAAGGAAAAAAACCCCAAACATAAGTACCAATAAACATAGCAGATTGCAAAATTAATATAGACAAATGCAGTATTAAGTCAATCATGACTTAGACTCAGCATAAAAACCATGAGATTTGATGAACTTCATGGACTTCAGTATTTTTATATCTATTGTTTGTAAGGGGGTGTGGGAAAGGATTGCCATCAGAAAATTGAAAATAAATTCAAAATGCAGTCTTCTTATCAATTAATGTCTGGGCCATGTAAGAGAGGGTAGATTTGGCTATTTTTCCTCCCAAAATGGAATTCTGTGAATGTCACTTGTGACTACAGGACATTTCCTTGAAACTCTGGTTAACCCTCATACTGCAGACACGGGTGCCTGGGGGTAGGAGAAGAGAGCACATCTGCTTATTCCCTCTACCTGCTGATTTGTCAGCACCCCTGCTAAAACACACCTAATCTGGGTCACCAACAGCTAAATATTCCTACTCATAAACATTTTGGACAGGGTTCTGTTCTGCCGCACCAGGGCTATGCTGCAGATATTGAATTGATCTGTAGGCAGAACAGTCCAAACACACTCAGAAAGACTAAGATCTCAAACAGATTTTACAGTTAATTGTTTTCACATGAGGTTAACTCAGATCAGAGTTGACCACCTAACTTCCAAACACCCAGATTGGAACTGGATGTTAGCTACACATCTGTTCCATTTTTTTTAATTCAGTGAACTGAATAAATTACAATCCTGCTATGACATTTTAGAGTATTAGCAGCTTTACCCTGCTTACCCTGAAGGCTCCAGTAAAGCCTCAAGGGGGCTAAAGCAGGAAGGACAGACTCTAAACCATACGTGAAATGTTGTAACGTTTTGATGAAATGAAAGCTTTAGTTTTTACAGGACAGAAAAGGTCTTCATTTTCTGCAGGATTCCACAGCTGCCAAGATGTCTTGCAAAATGCTGTTTCTGTTTTCCTTACTAACCTAGAGAAAGAGAAATTAAAACTCATGTAATTTCATGAATAGCTTCTATACCAGTGCTTACTTCAAAAACAATCAAAGCAGCAATTCCAATGCATTTCTTTTTCAGTGCAGGAATGTTGAGTGTCAAACACCTGCCTTCTTCTGCTACTGAGAACACAGTATGCTAAACCCACAAAAGCCGCAATTGAATATTTAGTGATCTTTGGATTTAATTACCTGTAGTATTTTGTAGTATTATTCAGGGCTTGAGTAACTAACAAGAATCACTCAAAGAACCAGCATGTGCTTTAGTCATTACTAGAAATCCTTTTCAACAACCAAATTTAACTTTCCTAATATAAAGTGCAGTTCTTATGCCTTCAATACTTGAAAGGGTTATATTTATTAAGGTGACAGACCTAGTCAAAAACATCTGCAAAGAAAAAAAAATAGAACAGGCTTAGCAGCATAACTCTGTACACTCTGAGAAACCTTATTGCTACAGGAGAGAAACACCCTGGTAAAGAAATAAAACTATTTGAGAAAGCTGAGGTGTTCTGTAGCACACTGAGATGGGCCTTTGGCTGACCAGTCTATGGGAATGCTGGGCTTTAAGTCCAGCATATGTGAATACAGATGACTGCAAACTGCCAAGCAAGTGCTGGTGCTTGCTAGTCAGCTCAGCTCCCAGGGGCACAGAGCTGGGGGCTGTGTGTGTGTAAATTATCCCTTCCTGACAGACTGGGTCCTGATCCAGAGCCCTGTGACCCACAGTGCCATGCATTACTCACTCAAACAAAACCTGGGGAGATGACTGGGGTTGTAAAAAGGGTAACTAGCAACTGTGAAAGCATCAGCAAAAGCCTCATTTTAAAAAGTCTAAGAAACTTTCCCCACTGTTCAGATCCCTGCAGAGAGGGCAGGAAGAAACCAGAAAAGACACATGAGCCGAAAATAAGTAAGGGCTTTCATACAAGGTTGTAGAAAAGCTGTTTGATGAGACACAACACCAAGAACAGCAAAAACTCTTTACCAGCAAGGTCCCAGTGCACTCCCTATATCTGCATTTAGGATGTGAGCACAAGGGTTTGAATCCCTTCCAGCTCTACAGTCAGTAATGAAAAGGACAAAGTATTAGTATTATTACTGTTGTTAAATAGGTGACAGTTCTGAGAAATTTGGCCCTAGGAGCCTACCACTATTTACAGTCACACACATCCTATCCAAGTGCTGTAAACCAACCCTGTAAAACCCACAGACAGTGGTCTCACCTATCCCTGAATTCAAGACAGCAGATCAACATAAGTGTCACTGGAAAAAAAAAAGGGGGGGAAAGTAATGAAAAGGAAGATCTGTCTGAAAATGTCACTGATTTTATTGAGAATCAGTCCAAGCTTTATAAGAGAAACAGAAAACCGCACAAAAACAAAGCAAGCAAGACAACAAAGAATGCTCTTCAGTAAGGCTATTGGGACCCTGAGGTAAACAACACGAAGCACAGATGAGCCAAACTCTAAATCTCACAGCAAGTGTACTGATACCCTGACTTTCAAAGGACCTTCTGCACATTTAATAGCTCTTCCCACTCTCTCACAGCCAGCAAAAACAATACTCAATTTTATCTGTTCTTTTTCCATACCTATATGCCAGAAGTCCAGTGAGAGCAGCAGAGAGAAAGAGCCAAGTGCTAGGAAATTTTCACAACTGTTTTACAAAGGCTGTTTGATAGATATAAGTCTCCTCTTTAGATCTGGAGACATTCTGTGCAGGCAACTTTCCCAGAGAGAACAAATCTCCCGGTATCTGTACTGAATGTACAAACAGATGGGTGTGTTTTTAGAAAGGAGTTGAAAATAGCTGTAGATGCTGCTTATATTAAGCATTTATGTAATTTGGAGGAAATTACCACCTAGACTCCAAGCAGGCAACTATAGAGAACAAAAGCTTTCTTCCTCTAACTGTTAAAAATACCATCCAGGAAACCACTCGTGTACAATCTGCTCAAATGGAACCTTTACTTCTCCTTCTCCATTTAACTATTTTCTTTCTTAATAGGCATATGCAACCATACTTCACTAATGGGTTTCATGCAAGGAAAATTAATAGATGGGAAAATGGGAGAAAATGAGTATCTGCCAGCTGCTAAAGATAACCTGATCCTTTTCATGCCACCATGTCTGCAAAACTACATATGCAGGCAGTGCAAAAAGAGCCTCTGTAGTTTCACTGGAAAGTTTAGTTCTCAGCAAAATAGAACTGGGCAACAATAGAAAGAAATGTGTTAAATATCTGAGCTCCTATCGTTAAGTGCCCTAAACATAATAAATTATACATTTGGGACCAAATGCTGAATTGCTTTTAGGGCATCTGGGCCCACTTACACCAACAAAACATGCTTTCAAGGCAGAAGGGACTGTAAAACACCAAACAGCTGTTCTCTCATCAGAACTGTCCTTGTGACACTAGGAGCAGGATGAAAAAACTGAGTTGAGCTATCTGAATGCAGCTTAACTCCTTATTAAGTGACAAAGAAAGCAGGCTGCTTTTGGAAGGTAGCCACCTACTTCTGTACGCTTCCAGGCACCATCCAAGTTAGTAAGAAATTACTGACTGTGAGCTATTTGGGCACTCAGGTTTCCCCATGCCACAGCCCTTGAAGAACACAGCTGCTGACCTCTGCCTGCCCACGGGCAGGTTCTGCTCCTGCTCATGCACACACTTTAACCAGCTGGGAAAGAGCATGTACAGTGACACTGGGGCAAGACAGACAGATGCTCTCCTGCACAAGACTTCAGCTTAGCAGAAGTGACACCTGGGAATGACTGCAGTCTGTCACACATTTCACATCCATGCTTTTGGTTAATGGATTCACCAGAGATTTCTATTTAATTAAAGAAACCTGCATGTCCTAATCTCAGGATGGGTGATTGTTTTAGTAAAGATCTTTTACCTACAGAAAACACTGCTCCACTGAAACTTACAGAAAGACCTTTGCTGGCTGAAGTCAGGACTTGAGAGAAGGATTTATCAGCAGACTGACACAGCTGAAAACCCAGGGCTGAGTAGCCCATGCCCTCTGAATATCACCTGATAAAAAGAGACACTAGAAGCCTCAAAAGCTTCCTTGAAAAGCCAAATGCTGTCTTCTAGCCCCATTTCCTCTCCTGAGAGGACCAAATGCATGCACCACTGTCTTGCCATGACTGCAGTCTAAGCACTGAATGACTGGTACTTTCAGCAAGGCTTTTCCATCCCCTCTTCCCCAGTCCTACACTTGTAAAGCAACTCATACAAAATTCACATTTATGTGCATTTCTGTTCCACAGCCTGACTACAAGTAAGTGGAAAAACCTGGAGGTTTATCTCTGAAAGGGATGAAGGGAGTTGAATGCTTATGCAAGGAAAAAAATAATCTCTCATCTTTGCTCCTACAGTTGCTTTAGCATTTAATTAAATCAGCATTTAATATAAAAAACAGAAACTGAAGATGACGATGGGACCCTCAATTAAAGGAAAGCTGAGGAACTTTGAGCACTGCAGATTTTTAATCCAGCTTTGAATAGAAAACACCATAAATCGAGTGAGAGGCGCCTTTGTTTTTGTGAAGCATCCAAGACACTTGCTGATGTTAAGGAAATCTCACACATGCATTCCTAGGAACAGGCTATGTTTTGCTGGGTAAGTTTTTGAGAGCCACCCCGTAACTGATCAGAAATGTACTTTGAGGCCCTAATATTCTGAAAATTATGTCTGTAAAAGTAACATTATGAATTCCAAAATTGGTTCACTGACTCCAGAGAAAGTACACTCCATTTACAACTGTCTTCTATAAATCATTCCTGCAAACTCCACTGCTGCCTTTTTTCCTTTTATTTTTTCCTTGACAACTACTGGTAATATTTCTGCAAGCCAGTCTGAAAAAAAAACAACAAAAAAGCTTAAAAATCTGACTGTAAAAGATTTAACTCTTAGGAATAATGAATACCTACACAGCAATAATACTACAGCAAAGAAACCTTTTAAAACAACTATAGCATTACTTCTGCAGCCCCTCAGAAGCAAAGCCAGCTGTGTGAGACTGCTACAGTAAGTGCCAAAAGAGGTTTTTTTTAATAAGGTGAACACCTGCCCATTAAGAATAAAATGGAAACTAAAAAACCTATTTCATGCACGCTACCCACAGCTATCAAGTGGCAGTAACAGTTTTTGAACAGAGCCAAATATAAACCAGTAACCTAGAACAGAAGGCTCTTTAAGGATATTAAATATTACTCACACTGAACACTTTAACATCTTTCCTACTTCTTATTTCTTCAACAAGATCCAGTGGCTTTCCCTTAGGTATTGGAATAGTTCCAAGCACCACAGTCCCCGAGCCAGCCAGTGTTTGACGAACAGCTTGAATAAAAGCCTGGCTGAAGAGTTCCATTTTACCAATCTCATCTATGACACAAATTCTTTTCTCTGCGTCACCACCATGGTTTACCTGTGGAAAAGTGCATCAAGAGACTGTAAACAGCAAAACTTAGAACAAGCAAATTCTATGCTGACAAAAGAAATACCTCCAAAAGAAATTACTTCAACTGTAACACCGGGCCAAGTGGGAAGTCAAAGCTACTGGTAAATGATAGACTTATAGATCTGTAATTTCTTTTTTAGGACAGATTTTCAGAAGGATGGAAACAACAGTACAGTATAAATACCAACTACAATAGGAAATATTCATAATATCAGATTTCCTTTAAAGAAGAATTTTCACAATGGACCATACAAGTTACTTGACAATTAAAAACTGCACTTTGCCTAGAAGCAGCTCTCAATCACTCTGAGGGTCAGCAATCTTTACTCTTCCCTCTAAATTATGCATTTAGTTATTACATTTAATTATGTGATCAGTAGTCAAAACAAGTATCTAAAAAAAGGAAGACTTCCATTCAATCTAGATTTGGAAGTTTCTCCTCTTGCAGTTGGGATGATGGAGCATTTCACTCAGAGCTACTGGCTGTCTTCAAAGCTGTCTGGGTAACAACATTTGCAAGCTTCTCTCACATTAGAACATACAGAGATATACCTTATTCTATAGTCCTAGCCACTGGATAGTAAGAGAGACACAGTTAACCACATTTGGGCTTGTTTGTTTTCTTCATTAAGTGAATGCTGTGCCAAACAGCACCGTGCTGCAGGAGGCTGGGGCATCAGGGAAGTCCAGGAGAAAACAAGGGTGATTGCTGCTGAGGAAAAGGCAGGTCGCAAAGCAGAGGAACTCTTCAACTGCACTGCCTACCCTGTTCTGGTAAAAGTGACTGAGAACTATACTCCATTATTCATAGAAATGAGGGGAAAATCAACTCAATTCAAAATCATTCTAAGTCCATGAATATATACCAACATGAGCCATATTATACAGAAACTAAAAAAAAAGAGAAAAAATATCGGAACATCTCTCCTTGTGAAGGCAAAGTATTTGCTTCTGGGAGAGCGAAGGAACTGTATAACATGCATCCTAAAATCCTTTCAAGCTAAGTCCCTACTGAGTAGCTGTTTTATCTAAAAATCCTTTCATAGATCAGTGAGCCAAAGAGCCAATACTAGTCACTAGGTCACATATTGAGGAAGAGAGTATTTTGCTTTTAAAAAAACCTGAAAAAACTATCAGTCCCGCCTGATAAAGTTTGCAGAACCAGAGAGATCTTCCACTGCAGGATCTATCCCATTCTCACTGGAATGAACAAAGCCTTAAGTGCTGAATCTGTCCTCAAGTCTAAATGGGCACGTGCCCATTCTGTGCTGGTCTTTCATCAAACCAGAACATACCCTCATTCCTCATTTGTCTCTCCTTATGTTAGTTCTTTGATCTTCCTCAGTCTCCTCTTCCATTTTGGGCCATCTTCCTGTGTGCCCACATTCCCATAAAACTGATAAACAGCACTTTCTATGGGCACAGGCACATGCACTGTGTGACTCTGCTGGCCTCAGTTCTTCTCTTCACCTTCTTGAACTTGCAGAAAGCTATACAAGTAATGGAAAAAATTCAACACTACTAACACTTTTCTAGGAAGATCTCTCCTGGATTTCAGCGGTAAAAGGATTCCAAGTCCAGAACTGGCCCAATGAAGTATTTTGTAATAAACTATCTTTCTATTTACTAACATCATAAATATGGTTACAGTGAAATTTAACACCAAAAAGTTGTTCCATTTTTTTATTATTTCCCTTCTCCCTTGCCCCAGCATCCTTGCTTTCCTACTCTCAGACTTGAATGTTCTTTGACAAAAGCAAGAATCAGATCCTCAATCTCATTTTTGCTCCTTACACCTCTTTGGTTTTTTTTAAGTTCACCAAAAAATCCCTTCTTCCTTGTCCCCTTGAGCTTTGGCAGTGTAGAAAAATCACAACAGGATTTTTTTAGTAGTACAGTTCAGCAGCTGCTGCACACTGTTTGTGGTATGTTATTGCCCAAATCAAATCTGTTGTTGTTTAATTCTGGAGAGGGGAAATGTTGCTATGAGAGAGAGGAAAGAGAAGGAAAAAAAGCAGTGATAGAATATTAGCAAAAGGACAAGAGGAAAAAGGACAAAAAGGAAAAAGATTGTGTGGGAAGTCTTGTCACAGCCAGAGCACTCCTTGAGCAGCAGGCT
The DNA here is from genome assembly GCA_013400215.1 of Cisticola juncidis. Classification (NCBI taxonomy): domain Eukaryota; kingdom Metazoa; phylum Chordata; class Aves; order Passeriformes; family Cisticolidae; genus Cisticola; species Cisticola juncidis. The sequence continues at coordinate 550,553 of VXBR01001112.1, forward strand.
AAATCTCAAATAATCAGGCTGGTATTATCAGTCTGCAGGTATTTACACAATGGTAATCAAAAGTACTCACTGGATTCAAGAAACAAATGCTTCTACTGTAAGAAGATGGGAATCACAGGAAGCGGGGGAAAAAGTCTGCAACGAAGAGCAGCAGCAAAAGCCTTTTTCTTAGACCCACTGATTCCATCCAGCTCTCGGTGGTAAGCCACTTGTGCATTTTGTTTGCTTTCCAGTATAGCACAGGAAGAAATTTCCTACCTGCTGCCTCTTCAGGCCAAGGAGGTCCTGCTCACAGGACTGCAATCTCTGCAACACCACAATAATGACAAGAGAACGAGGCAGATTTGCCCCTCCAGCCTCCTGACCCTGAAGTCAATCAGAACTGGCAATATCCAAGAAACAGGCCACTAATTAGAATCAAAAACTAGCTGTAGAGAAGGGCCTTCCAATAACACTGACTATCATACAGCATACATTTATCATCAGCCTTCACAGAATACTCACATTTCTCAGCATAGGTAGAACCAACTGCTCAAATGAAACAAGGTCTACAACATATTGTCCAACCCGGTATTCACGTCTTGAAGCAGAAGAATCACAACTGGGACTAAAAAAGAGATACACAATTCCTTCAAAGTACTGAGTTTAGTGAGAATTCACTGCAGTCATTTCAAGAGAATTTATACAAAGTTATCCAAATAAATCAAATTCCCCTAATTCTTCTCAAAAAGGAAGGGAAAGAAATCTAAACCATGCAGTAAGACATACTGCAAACAGCTTGCTGTCACATAATAAATATACCATATGTATCCTCCACAACTATGCAAGCTCAAATTTCAACAGTGTATAAAAGGACAATGGCATTTAAAAGTCAGCAGGTATATTTACACTGAAACCAAAACTCATGTCTGCAGCTCAGATCTTTGAATTTCGTGACACTACAGACGGCATCATAGCTGTATTGTCTCAGTATGGGCTGCAAACCTCTTAATCCTGGAAAAATACTCACTTTGCATGTGCTGCACCACACTGTGCTAGGTGCACCTCTGTTATTAGCAGAGTGCAAACTATTTTCACATCAACTCTGTGAGAATGAGGTGCTAAGGTCACACTGGACATAGACTAAGTGTAAAAATCTAAGTCGAGTGAATCAGGAGAGACTGTGAGACTCTGCACTTCAGAGGCCCCCCTCTGGGGCTCTGAAACCCCTTTTTCTTGAAATTCACAGGCGAGTTTTGTGGACCAGTCAAATATTCTTTAAAACAATGCTATATGCAATTTCCTTTTTCATTTTCCACTTCTGTATCCATAAATCAGCTGGTGGAAACACAAAAATCTTCCTCCCTGCCCCAAATAAGCTGCTTAACTGTATCCCAAAGAGACTTGGCCTCACAGCAGAAGGCTCAGCAGTGCTGTTTCTATCTGGTGTAAAACAGCCAGTCAGGGAGAACACCCCTGCCCAGCAAATTTTCAATATTTCACTGCACAACAGAGACACTGGCTACATATACAATACAGGTATCAGCCAGGACAAAAACCAAGCAAAGAACTTGACCATGAAAGCCATTTGTGCTGGAAATCACCTTCTGAAAGAGCAATTAACATGCCTAAAGACTGGAGCAGACACATAAAACAATAAGCTGCTTACAGTTATTAAAACTTCAGTACCTGACTCTAGATAAAGGTCCTCGGTTTCCAGACAGAGTGACAACATCAAATCCTGTTCTCCTGCCACCTTCTCTAACTTCCTGTGTGTAAAACCCATCAATGGGAATGCCTGAGGATTTGAGAGCTTGACTGGCTTTCTGGATCAAAGTAGTCTTTCCAACCCCTAAAAATAAAGAAGGGAAAAAAGCATTAATCTTCTTCTGCACTAAAAGCCCTTTTTTCAAATGCCACAGTAATGATTCAGTTCAGCGGGAGCATTGATTACTTTTGAAGGTTGCAAATTACTTTTTCTAAATGGTAGGAAAGAACAGATGCATCTTTTAAAGTTCATCCTGTACTGACACTGTAAAGTTTCTCAACAGAATGGTACAAATATCTCAGGCTACCAATGAATTTGTTAGCTTAGATGATGCATGAGCAGGCCATAAAACTTACCACAAGGCAGGTAAATATGCGATACAAAACTGATATCCCAGCTTGCTGGAAGAAATGATGAATCTCCCTTTCTACCACTGATATTCACCACTTTTAAGATCAGAGCTAAGTTCACCCTCCTTTTAGATCAAAAGGTCAAAGCTGACTGCTATTTCCAGACACCTAACTGGCACAAAGGACACACTTCTTCCACTGATGTGCTAGAAATCAGAAGCACTCAATATCCTTGAGATACCAAGTTCTTACCCAACAACTGGGTAACTTCTGGTAACTGAACCAAGACACACTTGACTAGACACAGAGAAAAGCTTCTTTATTGTGAGGCCAGTGAAGCCATGAATCAGGTTGTCCAGAGGCTGTACAACCTTCACCTGCTTTAGTGTTTTCAAGACATGACCGAATAAAGCCTTAAGCAACCTGGTCTGGCCTCATAGCTGATACTCCTTTAAACCTCCTCAAGTCCCTTTTTACATGAATTATCTTCTGACCCTATAATTCATTTTCTTACCCTAAGACAGGTCCTTAAAACTCTCACCACCTGATAGCTCCTGGCACAGGTCTGATGCACCTTTTAAAATGTGAAAACTGGCCATGTTCCAGACATCCTTTCCATTTTTCTCCTTTGCCATTGTATAAGTACATCCCTCAGCGATCTCCTTTTAAACTCACCTTTACTGCCTCTCACAAAATTTAGTGCTATCACTTCATTCTTAATCACTGCTCTAAAAAATTCAGATTACAGAAAATAATCCTATGAACAAACCTTCGAATTCCTGGAGATAAGGAACACACACCAAATGTGAGATGCCTAATGATGCCAACAGAAATCATTTCAACATGCACACACCAAATTTCTAATTTAGACTTTAAGCAGATTTAGGAACTGCTTTCCTAACAGTCCATACCAATGACATAATATTCTGTGGCTTCAAAGGCATGTAAGCAAACTTTTCAAATTTGAAGAAGGGGGATTCCTGGCAGTTGAACAACAACAAAAAAAAGACAGATGTGGCACCCTCAGTATTTAGCACCTTTTCAAGGCCTTGTCTGTTTTGAGTTAATTTATGCTAATTTTGCTAAGTGGATTTGCTATCTCTAATTTGTTTACATTCACTCAGTAAACAGCTAAACAAGCTAGAGTGATTCAAACTCAGAAAGCTTGAAGTTAGACATTTAGCTAATCAAAACAGTACATCCAATTTCAGATAAATGAAGAGAGGTAAGACCTAAGCAGCCCCAACTTCTGTATCTCCTGAAAGGCTGCCTTTACTCAAAGTGGTTGGAAAGCCAGTGTGAAGTGGGTGGAATGTATCCCTATCTCAGCCTAACAGCAGCATTTAAAATTAATTCCAGTCAAGACCGGCATCTGCAAGAGGTTCAAAAAAAGGAGAATTAGGCCCACTGCTTTACTCCCCCACCACAAAGGAAAGCTCTGCAACCATAATAACTGGTTATTTTATCAGCCATAGAGTTTGACCCTCATACTTTGTCCCACTCAGCCTCCACAATAATCAGATTCCCTTACTCTGACCCTTAAACTACTCCACTGCTTCGGTAAAGGCCTGTCCATCCGGGACACCACTTATCACCTACACCTGCACTTCACTGAGGCTGCCAGTGCTAAATCACTACCATTAGGTTACAGGAGAGATGAGCTCTCACAAATTATTAATCGCTGCTGTTTATATTGAAGCGGGACGTGGTTGATTTGGGGTTTTTTCGGCTTTTTTGTTTTGTTTTGGTTTGGGTTTTTTTCCAACACGGAGCTCCAGGGCAGAAGCCATGGACAAAGCAGCAGCGTCTGGAACAGTGCATACGTTGGAGGACTGGATGGAGAGGCAAAGGGACATTTCATTAGGAACAAACTAATTAGCGCGACAGCCCGACCTCGACACGGGGAAGGGGGGGAGCTCCGGGCCCGCAGCCGCGGAACCTCGGGCAGTGCCGGGCACAGCTGCAGCGGGAGGCGCTCCCGGGGCTTCCCCGGAGCCCGGCAGCAGCTGCCTTCCCCGGCTCTGAGCGCCTCACAGCCCCGCCGGCACCGCGGAGGGCCGGGCCGGGCCGGGCCGGGCCAGGCCAAGCCAGGCTAGGCCAGGCCGTGTCCCAGGGCATCACTTCGGCCGCACCACAGCCCATTCCCCTTCTCCTCGGGCTCCTCCCGCCCCCATTACCTGGGGGTCCCGTGAGAAACACGTGCTTGGACATGACGGGGCCGCGCTCCGCGCTCCGCCCTANNNCCCGCTCCGCCCCTCGCCCGGCCCCGCTCCGCCCGGCCCCGCTCCGCCCGGAGGCCTCGGGCGGGACGGGCGCTGCCCGGCCTGAGGCCTCCTCAGAGGCGGGAGTAGGGAGGGGTTTCTGCTGTGGTGTTTACCAGAGGGCGGATGCAACCTAAGGTTAGGGAAGAGGGGGAAAAAAGCAATTTGTTTCCTAGTGAAAGCCAACGTCTTTATCTAGTTAGCTTAACCTGTCACATGTCTGAGCATGTTAGTACAATAACAGAATGTTAAGATGTGGGAACGGGCCGTAAAGATCAGTGCCAAGCCTCCCTGCCATGGGCAGGACACCTGCCACTAGACCAGGTTGCTCAAGGCCTCATCCAGCCTGGCCACAGCCACCCTGGGCAACCTGTTCAGTGCCTCACCACCCTCACAGTGAAAAAAGGCTTTCTAATAGCTAACCTAAATTTCTCTCTTTCAGTTTGTACTCATTAGGTCCTATCACTATGTTTCTGATGAAGAGTCCCTCTCTGGCATCACTGTATCCCGCTTTAGGTACTTGAATGTTGCTGTAGCCTTTTCACAGCCTTTGCTGTAGCCTTTGCACAGCCTTTTCCAAGGTGGGCAGACACGACTTTTTCAGCTTGCCTTGGTAGGGAAGGTGCTCTAGTCATTTTATCAACTTTGTGGCCTCTTCTGGACTTGGCTCTAACAGCTCTATGTTCTTATGGTGGGGACACCAGAACTGTACACAGGTCTCCAGGTGGGATCTCACAAATGCAGAGATATAATAATAAACTCTCCCTAGACCTTTTTGCCTGTTTCAAGTAAGCAGTGTGCTTCAGGGTGTAGCAAACCAGCAAATTAAGAGAAGCGCAGTTTGTCTGATATCTGGATGCAGACAGCAAATGTAACTAGGGGGACTGATTTACAACCAGGGGATCATTATAAAGCTAAGTAAATTGAGAAGGTCTGGCATGTTTAACAAAGATTCTGATAGACATCTGCATCCCAAAATGCCCTTTGCATGTGGTCTCCTTATTTGTTTAGACTTCCCTGATGAGGAGCAATAAGGGAGCAGAGAAGAGGATTTTTGTGTGGAGGACTGTGTTGCACAGGCTTCTGTCTTGGTGAAGTGATGCATGGACACCAAGAAATACTGGTTCCTGCCTGGCCATAAGCACCAAAATGGTTCCCCGAAAAAACTGGGCTGAGGAAGGGATACATGCCAATTTTGGTTTGCCTCACTAGAATGGATCACTTCAGGTTCAGCTGATCTTTGTCAGGCTTTCATTTTCAGTAATTTCTCAAGGAGTTAATGGTTATTCACAATTTTCACACAGATAATGAGTATACTTGTCAGCCAGATGAAATGTGCACATCAGCAGGTAGAGTGCACCTCACAGTAGATGGATATTTCCATAAACTGAACAAAATATTTTTGATGTGTGGCCATTATTCCTTGCATTCTTTATATTCTTAGAAGGAATGACTACATGTGGAACATGTTTCATGCTTAAATACTTAATGAAAAAAACCTGACAACTGTGGCATGACTCTTGGGAGGTTGGAGGGTCGAGAAGTAGCAAAGGCAGCTTCCCTTGTCATCTGAAATGAAAAACTGCATTTTTATAGTTTACATTCCAGTTCTTTGTTCTGGTGGCTTTTTAGGATCAGTGAAATTGTGATGTTAACTTACAGCTTCTTGTGGGTGTTTGTCAGCATCCTTAATCTAAAGAAGAGAACTGAAGAGAAGAACTGCATGTTTGAATGGACTATTAACACAAAAACAACACTTGACAACTGGCTACTTCACCCTTGCCCTGAACTTCCTGCGCAGAGCTTACCGTGATTGATTTTACAGGTAGGTTTTCTGTATAATATGAAACTAAATCAGTCTGTTGGCTGGTCTCCCAGGCAGGCCACATAAAGAGACCCTGATAATGTTGTTTTGTTCGATGTTGAGTTTTACTAGGTTTTACAAATCAACCCTTTCTTTTTCAGAAGAGCATGTAGAGAATTTTAAGACTATCACTACTGTTTGACAGAACTCTTGTTTTCTGGTATTCTAAGAACTCCTTCATCCCATTTTCAGATACAGGACTCTCAGAGTTATTTCACTGTGTGGTTAAGACCTTTCTCTTGCAAACAGATGTGTAAGCAAAGTTGTTGCAGCACCAGGGGTTTAATTAGTTAGCATTTCACTTTGGTTTCCATTGTAATTTCTACTATAACATGTTTTCTCTTTCTGAATGCTCTGTCTAGGTTGAAGTCATTTAAAAGCATGAAAGCCATGAAGTAGTTATGCCAGCTGTGCTTTTGTAGAGTTTTGCTGTTAAGAGGACCTTATGTTTGCCACATTAACTGGAAATTTTATGCATATTTTGTCAAAGATTTACTATTTAAGTTTATTCCCTTTGATATATTTATTCTGTAATCAGTGACTGTGTAGAAGATGCAGGTTGTTCAAGAAGCACGAGTTGTTCTCCGTAGCTGCATACTGGAACCAGCAGTGTTTGGAATCAGCCTGTGTGCTTCCCTGATCCTGAGATTTTTGCATTCTTGGATGGAGATGGTTAGCTGAAATAAGTAGAAAAAGCACATACCCTAGCAGTGTAGATAATTCGAAAAGAAAATAAGTAAGTGGGTTTTATTCTTCCAGGATGAGAAGAACCTAGCTTTTCCTCTTCCAGTACAGGTAACTTAATTAGTTAAAAAGTTCCCAGTTCAAAATATTTTCCTGACCAAATACCTATACTTTTTTTTTTCCCCTAGTCGAGGGTAAGTAAAATTCAATTCATGCTGAATTGAATTGTGAGATTGGGCAAGAAAGAAAGTATTTACAAAAACACCCCCTGTGCAGTTCCAGGGGCAGGCTGTGATTCTGGGTGATCTGTAGAGACCTTGGAAGGAGCTGCCAATCATTGTTATGAACTATTAGCTAAACCTGGGGAAGCTTGCATTTATTGCTGGATGTTGACTAAAAAAAATTGGATAGAGTCCTAGACCTTTATGTTGAATGGGGTAAAATTAATTAACTGCAAGTTTCCAGACCAGTGACTAAGAAAAGAGGCCACTTATGATATTTATGGTATTCCCTAGAGTAGAAGCTGGAAGGAATGAGAGTGTAATCTACCATCTCTGACCTGCCTCAATGGGCAGGAGTTTACATTTCAGCACTCTGCCTGGAGGTAGGCACAGTACCTCGTTACAGTTTCAGCCCTTGGTTTATCTGGTGTTAGGTTTTGGAGTTTTTCCTTCATGGAAGAGAGAATGGTTAACTTGGAGCCCTTTTCTTTCTCTCCAGTAGAAACTGTCTTCTTGATTCACAGTACCTCAAGCTGGCACAACATTTTGCTTGCATCAGGATAGGGAAGTACGCTTTTTAAAAGAATTACATTTTATATTAGAGAGTTCCTTGTTCTCCTCTGCAGAGAATTCTCCTGCTCACAGATAGTGAGTCTGGCTGTATACCACTGGCCATCTAATCATATTGGTGATGGTATTTCAGAGTTGACTTTCATCTGGCCTGTGGAGCAATCATGGCATCAGCAGATGTCTGAGAGAAAGCAGTGAGCATCTACAGACCATCTTTAATCTTAAACTTCCCAGAGAGATAAACCATTAGCTACATTCAGAGCTTCCTCTAGATGAAAACGCTGGTCCTCCTTCTGTCAGAGACTTACCTATAGAGCTTTCTTGTGTGTGGGTCATGAAGTAGAAATCCTTTATGTTCATTCCATCAATGGTTATGTCCCCCAAACCAGAAGAAATTTCTGAAAGTATTTCCTGAAAATAGAAATAAATAATAGAGATACATCTCTCAAATGTTATAAATTAATATATGGTAGTTGGTGAGTATTTGTGAAATTGAATTTACTGTTGTAAGCAACAGAGAACAACCGACATTCAAAGAATGCAATCCTCTGTCTCTCCCAGTACAACATGTTGAACCCTCTGGGCAACTGAAGACAGAGAGAAAAAAGTAAAAAATCCAATAAGTTGCTGTAGATTTTTTAAAGCATACATGTCTGTATATAAGAGGAAGACCCCTTTAATGAACTGTGCAGCATAAACAGGATTCTTATTAGGAAGAAGTCACATAGAGCTCAATCATCTCAATGAAACACCTTGCTGTTTTGCCCTTTAGTCTCCCACCTCCTACTTCATGAAAAAGATAAGAGTCTCCCTGAACTGCTTGACATTTTGTACAGTATTCTTACATTTTTACTAGAAATAGGAAGATGCATTCACTTTGAAAAAAAAATGCAGCTTGGTTTGTTATGGGATGATAAAACCAGATCTACTGTGATAATCTGTTATTATGACAGGGATACTGACCTGAAAATTTCAAATTTCAACTGAATTCTGTCAGATGTCAATGCAATACTCTGTAATTGAGGAAGAGCATTGCAAAAGAGAATAAATTTAATTGTATTGCTAAATTTTTCATTGCTGTTTTTTAAGGTGTAACAGTTTTGTCAAGAAAATGTCATTCTTGTGGTTGTTGATTTAAATAGGCAGGAACATTAGTGAATTTTTGTCCTACTTTGAGTGACAGTTGGCAGAGTACAAACTGCTTTACTAAAAAGTGCATTAGGCAGAGAGCTTCCCTGCCACATTTTTTCGACAGGAAGTAACCCCTTCTCCCCAGAAAACCAAGAGAGTTCCTTTCCTGTGGCCAGCAATGAGGTGAGGTGGTGTAGAATAACGTCAGGGTCCTGGCCATGTCCTCTCAGCCACATCCCTTCTGGCTGCTGCAAAAATGAACCCTGTCCTGCCCAAACCCAGCAATATATATATATATTTATACACACACACACACACACAAACACACACACACACATATACACACAATATGGATCCATCCAGGTCCATTTCACGCAACATGAACAGGATAAGCAGCGGATCAGGCCCAGCCAGCATGGATTTATGAAAGGCAGGTTCTACTTGACCAACATGATCTACTCCTGTGACCAGGTGACCCACTTATTGGATGAGGGAAAGGCTGTGGATGTTGTCTACCTAGACTGTAGTAAAGCCTCTGATACTGTCTTCCATGGCATTCTCATGGAGGAAGTGGCTTCCCACGGTGTGTGTGGATGGGTGTACTTTTTGCTGAGTAGAAGATTGGCTGGACAGCCAGGTGGAGGTTGGTCTGCTCCCAGGCAACAAGTGATAGAACAGGAGGAAATGGCCTCAAGTTGCACTAGGGAAAGTTTGGTTTGTATATTTGAAAAAATTTCTTCACAGAAAGAGTAGTCAAACATTGGAACAGACTGCCTATGGAAGTGGTGGAGTCCTCATGTTCAAAAAACTTGGTTATGGAATTTGAGGACATGTTTTAATGGTGAACATGGTAGTGAACATGGTGCTAGGTTAGTGGTTGCACTTGATCTTAAAGGTCTATTTTAACCTTAACGATTTTATGAATCTGTCATTTGCTGTTCAGCCTTTTCTTCTATTCTGAATAATTTAGCATCAGTTGCAATCTTTGTCACTTTGCTGCCTACTCTTCTCTATATAATTTGTGATGAAGTTGAGTAAAATAGCCCTTAGTGTGAGTGCAGATAGACATCTGGTGATGAATCTCATCATTATGAAAACTACCCATTTGCCCCTATATTTTCTTTCTTGTATTTTATGCAATTATCCATCTGTAGTAAGATTATCCTGTGGCAGTTTGGCTCTTCTGTGGCCTTAGGTGAGTGGCCTTTTAAAGGCCTGGTGAAAACCCAAATGAACTTTTTCATTTAGATTATCTATTTCCATATGCTCTAATAAAATCTAGGAGATCTGTGAAACATAACTGGTTTCTTGCTAGAATCAGACACCACATTCTTGGAGTAAGTCTCCAGATATGGATCTGTCAATAGAATAATTCTTGCAGACAGTGAGGAAAAGTAGGTTATATACCTGGTCCATCAGCTTCAAGAATTTAATTTCTCAGACACTTAGTATCTCATTTGTTTTTTAAATTAGTTATTACTTTCAAAAGTTATGAAATCTGAAGAAATGGAGAGGCAGGATAACTACAAAATCTAATTTCCCTAAAACAGGTAGTTTTCAATTTTTCCAGCCTTATTCACACTAGTGATACCTTGAAATTACTTCAAGTTAGATTTTATTATCCAGTAAAATACTAATCAGCATAAATGAAGCTGTCAGAAAGCTACATAAAAAGCTGCCATAAATAGTTCTCTTGTTCTTTTGTATATTCCGTTGGGATTAAAGTTTTTGATCCCTCAGGGTCAGAAGAGACCATTATGGATATGTACTCATATCTGTGTTATATCAGATGCCAGGAAATAGTACCATTTATTCTGTGTGAAGTCTAATGCATTGTGGTCGTTTGAGGGTCCAAGTGGGATGCTGAGGAATCTGCCAATACATTTCAATCAAATAGCCCAGTAGTTTATTACCTTCATTTAAAATTTGCCTTTCTCTTTCTGGTCATATTTTTCTAGCTTTGGATTTCAGCCAATGAATCATGTTGTGTCTTAGTTTCTTCTAGAAACTTGACACTTTTACTAATCTGATATGATGTTTACTTACATTTGTGTCATTATCAAATGACATTTCTTGTACATTTCTTTTGTTGCATTCTCTTCCTCACTTTTGGTGTTAAAAGGGACATCCTGTACCCCATGCTTATTATAATGTTTTTCCAAGAAAATTTGGTCTCTTGTATTTACTTTTCTATTTCTTCTTTTTCTAACAAGAAAAAAAAAAGGGAAAGAAATTTGCCTGCTGAATAAATTCCTTCTAGTGCCACCTATGTTTTTGGCCTGCCACAAAGAGGAAAATCACAGAGAGTAAACAAACAGTCTCTCCTGTGCTAAAATCTATACAATCTCTGGCATAGCTGTCAGTCATGTATTGCTTGATGTGAAAAACAAACCCCTATTTCAGCATTAGCAGTTAATGGTATTGACATTTCTGAATAGCCAATTCAGCTCAATATTACTGGGAAAAATGTAATTTGAGCAATCAGATGGATGAAATTCATTTTTTAAATGATAAAACCATCTTCATGGTCACAATTTCCTTAGTTACTTTTTTTTATCATGTGTTTTTTAGGGTAGCTGCATTTGTCATGTTGCTGGTAATGTAGTTAAGTTTAATTTCTCCTATAAACCCTCGTAGAGGGCTGTGTATAATTCTGTTTGTGTCATTACGAATTCTGATTCATCAGTTTTAGATTGTTGTTCTGAAGTCGTGGTTGCTGGAAACGGTGATTTTCCTCCTTGCCAGGAACTAATGATTTGTTTTCTTCCCAGAAGAAAAGCTTGTTATTCACTTGTTCATAATATGTGCTTTGTCTGCCTTACTGATATTTGGAGTCCATTTGTAGCTTAGATGTTTTTCAAGTAGAAATCTTTCATGAGTAAAGCAAGTGGATCAACACCAAGTGAGTAGGTTTAGCAAGGCAATGCATTTCACATTTAAAATGTAATAATGGGTGGATCTCTGCCTCATGACCTTGTACCCCTAGAGGTTTGCCTTCATTCTGCAAGCACTTAGTTTGTATTCAGCCTTGTCACTGTTACGTGTTCATGAACCAGCAAGGTCATGGCCTGTTCCTAGGGGTGGTGGAAGGCTCCTTCCTTTTAATTTGACTTGAAAATACCTACCTTTGTACTAGGAAACTTCTCTCCATTTATTATTTTTCCTATTCCATAGGGGAAGAAATCAGTGTTAACCTTGAATTAAGTCTAATTGTTGGAAATTAAATTTTGGAAAGTAACATCTAAAGATCACCTCGGCATTATGGTGTTGAAAGGAGAGCTGACTGATCTGACTTGTTGAGTTAATGGGAGAGTATGTGAAAAAGTACCTTTCTTACTTGGGGAGACCATGAGAGGAAGAAACCATGGACAGGGAAACAGTAAAGACTAATTAAGATAATCTTTTTCCCCTCAGTCTCTTTCCCCTCATAAGTCTCTTTATCAACAAATTAAAACGTCAGACTAGGGTTGTGCGGAATGAATAGCAAGAACCATGCTTTCTTTGCTCTTTTCCTGAGTTCCCAACCCAAACTGAATGTCAGCACCTTGGTTGGTAGGTAGGTTGGTTGGTTGGTTGGTTGGTGTGGTGGTGCATGATTTTCATATTACGTTTCTTTTTTTATTCCTTCTGTTCAGGACTCCACAGAAGTCCTGCGTTTGCTGCTGTTATCTCTATGGGCAGTCCTGTTCTTTTCCACCTTTATGGGAAAAAAACAGCTTATGTAAGTAAGGATGATGGGACCAAGACACAAACTGAATTAAAGAGGGTAGTTGAACCTGGTGAGAATTATCCAAAGACATTTAAAATACAAATGTTACTCTAGAAGTGCTTTTTGTTAATGTTATTTGATTTTAAATCCTTCTCATTTTACATTGGGTAGCATTAAAAAGCTAGCAGTTACCAACTTTTATATGTAACTTACCTGGAAACAACACTGTCAGGTTCAGCTTAGTGGTTGCTAATGTTTTAGAGAGCAGCCTGTATGAGTCTACATTGAGAGAAACTAAGGGAGAGCCAGAAGGTCCAATGGGGATTTAAAAGCAATTTGGATGACTGATACCATGATACATTTTGGAAGTTACTCTGTTGGTCTCAGCATCCTGACTAGAACATGGTTTTGAATATTTATGTTCTGTTTCTTCAAATTCCCCACTATATTTTGTACTTAACTGTTGTAGCACTTGGCATTGCCTGTCCTAAGCCATTTTGTTGGGGATGTTGCAATTCTCATAGCACAACATTTTCCTCCAGAAGTGTAAACAGCTCTTCCCACTGTAAGTTGGCAGAAGAGAGGACACTTATTCCCATGGGATTCACAAAGCCCATAAATGAATCTTTCTGGATGAAAAATTCTCTGTAAGTGTAAGATCATTATCACGAATGCTATAAAAACCAGAATGCTGCTTGGAGAGTTATGACGCTCCCTCCTTGCTGGTAGTGCTAGTTCTGCAGTGCTTTTCCTGCTTTTTCATCCTAATGTTTTGGAGTTTTATTTAAAGTGAATAAGCTGAGAATCCTGGCTCCCACAACTAACCATTCTTCAGCACAAACTGGTCCCAGCACCTTTTACAGTAGGTGCTATTAGCTGTTATAATACCTGTATCAATCAAAGCAGCATGCAAAGAATGGATCACTATTTAAAGCAATTTATATCTTAAGTTTGGCATATAATTCTCCAAGGAATTGAATGACATTTAAGCATCATGCCTAGTGAGTAGTGATACTAAATGTTCCCTGAGGATACCAGCCACTAATGTCTGAAGTAACCATGATCAATAGTAAGCCAAGATCTTGCAAATAACCATGTCTTATGGGAAGTGCTAGTGTTGCACAGGCACTGACACACACACGTACATATCCTGCATGTTGTCCTTCTAATAGCTTATATTGTCTCTTGACTCCTATTGCCCACTTCTGCCCACTTTTTAACATTTTTATTCCTGGGGATTTTTCTGCTGTTGTTCCTTCGTGCCTCATAATTGATGCTGTAAAGTCATTCCTTCCTGGCAACTGCAATCCCAACAAAAGATGGGCTTTACCTTACTCTCAAGCTTCCTGCCTCAAGGGCTGGAAACTCTGAATGTTTGCAGTTACATCCCATCAGTGTAAGACAGCAGGCTTGCTGCTGCCCCTGAGCCTGCAAGTCTGACCCCTGTGGCCTTGGGAGGGAAGGAGCTCTTTAGACTACAAGTGTGCTCTCTCCCCTTCTCACCTGTTCTTGCTCAGATCTTGTAGCCACTGACCTCAGTAAATGACATGGTGTTCAGATCCATTCCTATTATGTCATCCATGATTCCTGCTTCCACTGTTTTCTTCCAAACTTTTGTTCAGAACTCTGGCTGAAGGCAAAACCTGATGGTCAGATAAATGGGGATATTTGGGGCTTAACACTGTATGTTCTTTATGCTTTTCTTTCAAGTCCTATTCATTATACAATCCTTTGTATTTTACAGTGCTTTCCTTTGAAGTTCTAGATGTGATCTACACAGATTAATCTAATTGTGGTGAGCCTGGTCTGGTGGAACAGGTAGAAAGTGAATACTACAGTTTTACAGATAGTAACAGGATAGCATAGTTGCACAGCCTGGGACATGAACTAGCTTTTAGTCATGTGCTTTTTTACTGTAGGGCTAATAGCAGTGTCTCTGTGGTCTCTTAGGAAAGAAATGTCATAATTAACTTGGCTGCTGTCATTATCTTGCCCAGCCTCAATTTCAAATAGCACAATTTAGTGTCTTCAATGGTCTTGTGACGATTTGTTGTAATTGTCACAGTTCTCAGGTTTCCTTGTTGTTATATAGTTCTTAAATAGGCTGCTTCTATTATGTATTTCATACCCCAAGAAGGGATTGCATGTCTGAAAGCTTATGCAAGTTTTTTCAAAAAGCTGTACCTCTTGGTCTAATAAAATAAGTTACATTGACCTACAAGCTTTGTCTTGTCCTTAGCTTAGAATGCTTTTCATATTTTGTGTTCCCTGAATGCTGAAGAGGGAGTTTCAAACTGGGCCATAAAGTTTCTATTAAAAGCACAATGCTTAAAGACATGTTTGTACTTAGAATGTGGCAGCTGGTTTTAAGTTTCAGACTGAAGTTGTGCTGAGAGGACAAGGTAAGGCAGTTTTTCTGGTGATAAAGAGAACATCTTTTTATCCTGTCTAGTCTCCAGTTACAGTAATTTCTGACCTTTCACAAGTAGAAAATTCAAGGGGAGGGAAAAAAGATAAGAAAAACAAAATATAAAATAAATAGTGTTCTTGTTCCTGTTCTATAAGCTGGTATTAGATGAACCTTCAGGATTTTAAAATTCAGTCCAAATGAGCATCCAGCACTTCAGATTGTTATCAGATGAACCAGTCAAATCTAGAGAGATCTTACATACGTTTACCATTCTGCGCTGTTAAAATGAAATAACACGAGGCTAAATTTCTTAATTACATCTCACCATTTGTTGTATCAAAAAAAAAATTGGAAGCTGTCTGAATCTGGACTGTATGTCAGTTCACAGAGACAGAGAAAAGCCAGAGATTTCCTGTTTATTTGGATTATTTTGTTATTTCCCACTAAATATGTTATCTTGGACAAAAATCCAAAATTTGAATACCTGACTGTGTTTATATGTGCACAGATGTATGTGCTTCTATCAAATATACATTATTTATCCACACATCTATGTTATAAGAGAATGCTCAGAGACACAATAACAAGCATTATCACTATATTCTTATTTCCACTTGTGCATAAAGATCAGCCAAAGGTTAACATTGCAACCATTTTGCAGCTATTTGCAGAACATGAATTATTTCTTCTCACTTCAATGTGTCATTGTAATTAATTCACACTGGAGAATAACATTCCATTTTTAATTTAACTAGTTCAATTTAATTCTGAGTCCTTGTTAGAATGTAGCTTCAACAATGACCGCATCTTATGAAAATATATAACAAGAAAATAACATCTGCTGCACTATGCTGGCAAACACCAAGGCTAATGAATGGTTGTCAGTATCAAAACAGATGTCTGTTTACAGTTTAAAAAATATTCTTTACCAGTCTCAGTGAATCCCCAAATTATTTTAACTCTTGTTTGCAGTGTGTGGCTCAAGTTGCTCTTCTGTGGTGAGGCATAATGAAAATATTAGTGGATTGAAAGGTTTCTGTTCCCTTAAGAAGTCTAACTTCAGTGTGACATCCTATTTGGCTTGTGGAATCCATGAAACAGTTTGATGAGGATTGTCTTGTCAGTAGGAGAAGCCTTTCCTAATATGCTGAATATAATTATCTGCATAGGAGTATTACAGTTCAGAATGCTGGAGGGTTTTCATTGAAGTGCAAAAGGAACATTTAAGGGAAAGAACACAGATAGCCATATCATGTAATCGAGTGAAATAAAATGGAAACAACTTCAGTGCTCTCCACTCCATACATCATATTCTCAGCAGTTCTCAGCATGTAGACCTTGGCTCTTCTTAGATCTACCCCATTTCCCAATGTAAACAATGTAAGCATTGACACTCAAAACAATCAACAAACTGCACACAACATCCATAGGCCACTCTGCCATTTGTCTCTCCTCACTCAAGTCATATTAACTTCAGTTCCTTCTTTTTCCTGGGATAACAAGTTATTTTAAACCTTTCTTGATTATCCAGGCCAGTATTAGGAAAGTTCATTTTCTAATGAGGAGTCTTATTTTTTTCAGCTGAGACATTCAGTGTACAGAGTCAGAGGTTTGCAGGTCAGGATAGAGCCACCAGTGCAGATTCTAAATTATTTCCTTGAGTGTACAGAATTTTTTAACCTTGTAACAGTGTCTCTAGCCCGTCAAGTTTCATGGCTCTAAGTGCACTTTCATGCAAATGTGAGCATTAAACAATATATTTTGACCACTTTTTTCCATAATGGGGACACTAATACTTGAATAACTTCATCATGACGTTATTCTTTTCCCTTGTTACTTTTTCCCCAAAGCAAACAGCATTTAAGAAGATTAATTGATTTTTGAGAATGAGTCAACAAATTACATGTTGTGTTTTATCTTTATCATACACAGAAAATTACTGCTGCAGTCTGTCAGTAATTCACAATGACATATAAATTGGACTGAATCCAGCAGAGATCACAGCATGGTGAACACTGCTCATTATTCCATTTACTTTTATGGACATCAAGAGGAATTAAAAAGGAGTCTGTAGGTGTTACTGAGGCTTTTGCTGTTTTGCCAGAATAATCCTTAAGTATTGCATGTACTTAAACAGTTACAGAGGTTATGTGTAGTGCACAAGCCAAATGCCACTTACTGTAAGCAGTCTTTCACATTTTTTAACACTTGAATTGTTAAAACTTGCTGGATTGCTGTATTATTATTACTGAAAAGTGCAATTTTTAATTTTGTGCCTGAAGTTTTAGATGGATCTTCCTGATTGTTGTAGGTATTGACTTGCTAATCATAAAGGCTTCTCAGTAAGATGCTGAACCCAAAGACATGCAATGAAACCCATGGGAACAAGTTTTTCCAAATGATTTTCTGTCTCCACAACCAACTTTTTCTGAACTACTTGCTACTTCAAAACTATGGATTTGGGTTTTTTTTTTAATCCTCTCATCTTAGTTTCTAGCAAGTGTGAGGCACCGATTATCTTGTACAAACTACTGAACTCCGACTTCTTATTCCTTTGATGCTTCTTTTGTTGAATTGCTTCTCCCAGCCAAAAGTAGAAGCAAGGCAAGGAGAGGACAGGGTATAAGGAAAGAAAATTTCCTGTGCTTAAAAATTAAAAAAACCATGAATTATAGTTTACCCACAATTACAGTTTATGGTGCACTGGATGTATGTGGAATTCTGAAATAATTATGGTGTGTGAAAAGTTGGTTTCTTTGCTTTCTCTTTGTTCTTCTTTTCACACAGAATCAGTTTTAAAATTGCTTCCTTGTCTTATGCCTGGCAATAGACTAGAATTTTACTGCATCACTAAAGCCAAAAATAAGAGGCAGAATGTGGCCTCTGGAGAGAAACTGAGCAGAAAGCTTGGCTGTGTTTTGATGGGATATGTGAAAAATGTGAAATGCCAATTCATGTTCTTATGGTCAATGATAAATTGAAAACTATAAAATACTGTATGTGTGTATGTGATAGACGTGGAGGTGAGCTACAGCGTGTCTCGTAACCTCATGTTGAAACAAAAGGCAGGTACCACCCTAGATTGTCTTGTCCCGAAATAGAAAGAGGATGAATGGAAGACGCTGGGAGAGAGCTCCGTTGAGATAAGCCATCAGTGGGGCCATCAACGCAGCCGGCCAACCCCCCACCGAGCCCCTGCGACAGCCATCAACAATATCTCAACCATTCATCAGCCATGAAGATCCATAGAAACTGGACATTAACACCCTGACTGGAGAAAAAGGACTCTATTGAGCCTAGCCGGAGACACCCATGGATTTGAATAGCTAGCATGGACACAAAGGGAGAATATGGGGAAATATTGCCAGAAGGGGGATAAAGTGTATTTAAACCAAACCCTGAAACGGGCTAATTCGTGAACCGAAGGGGAGGCAGCAGACGGCCAGGTTTGTGTCTCACAGTTCACCCTTGGCATTTTCCTGGGTAAAAATTGTCAAGTATCTCCGCTGTTGGTGGGTTTACCGAAATTCTGTGATTCGATCGATTGTTTAATAAACCAAATTATTATTTTAATTGGAATATTGTACTGGCATTTATAACAGGATGGCAGAAAATTATCTTCTATTCCCTGCCTTTTATTCATGTAGAATTGTAAGAACCTCTCTTCTGTATATTTTGTCCTGTGAGGTGGAGGGGCAGATTTGGGCAGACAGAAGATCTCCAAGACTGTATCCCAACTTCTGTCTCTCCTCGCCATTGCCAATCTGACACATTGGGCACTTGGGGTCATCCAGTAGGGAACATCTCAGCTGCTCTGCTGCCTCTTGCTCTGCATTGAAGCCACACCAGTGTAGGAGTATGTTGAATGTGAACATACTCTGGAGTGCCCAGGAAAACTGGAAAGCAGTGAGTCCCCAGGAAATACAATATTGGTTTAGGCTTGGAGGATCCTGAAAGCAGACCGGCTGAGTTGCTAACAAAATGTCTAGAACTGCCAGGAAAAGAGAGTGCTGTCCTTGACTCTGGAGAAGAATTATTTAAGAGGCATGTAAGGAAAATAATTATCTGGAGAAATGCAGACTTCAGTAAAATAATCTGCTTGAAACATTCAAATTGAGGGGAATGCAAATCAGTGAAACTTTTTGCTCAGGGTAATCAGTTTCTTTCATTCTACTCCTCCAGTCTTCTTCGTGTGCTGTGCAACATAGTTTGAAAAAGAGAACTGGTGGCAAGATACACTTAAAGTAGTGGCAGACAGACAATGAATTCTATACTTTTCTTTGTATTTTCCTATCCTAAACCCACAGATGGGGTAGAAGACCAATTCTGAATTTCCTGAGGAACTTTCTGTCAAAAGGATTTGTTAAATGGCATTAAAAGAAACAAGCAAAACCCAATCACAGCAAAAGCTCATCAGAAACAGTAACATTCCTCTTTTTTAAAAACCTCATGTGATTTTGAAAAGTCTGTATTTATAAAAAAAGCTGTTTCGGAGAATAGTTCCTAATAAAGGTGATAGTATTTTTTCTCTTACTTCTTTTCTAGATATCCTATGGTCCTAGTAAATACCAGAGCATACATAGCTCAAAAATTAAGCTCTTTATGTTTAAAATTAGCTATGAATTTTATATGCTTAATGCATATTTTAGCCACCAAATACCACTTTTGGCAGTGTTCTCAGTTAAAGAACTGTGAGGCTTGAGTTGTTTCTTTAAAACAAAATAAGTTGAAATAAGATATGAGGAATAAATGGAGGAATAGCCTTTTGCCTGTGTTAGATATCTTGGAACTGTGGCTGTCAATAGCAACACTGATTTCCTTTATGCTGCTGACCATCTTTCGTACAGAAAATGTATCAGTCTTGCTTGCAGTTTTTTGAGATTAAGGAAGATGAAGTAATTCTGTCATCTACAGAATTAATTTCCTTCTGTAGCATGAAGAAAATATGAGGCATTGCATGGAAGTTTGGAGATGATTAAATTGGTGGGATTAAATAAATGAAGAAGGTGCTGTATTATAAACTAGGAGCACTTGCACATGAAAAATGAAATGTGTTCCAGAAGCACAAAGATGTTGATCCCACTAACATAGTGGGGACTGCATCTTGAGAAAGAAAGTTTCAGAAAGAGCAGGGAAGGGCCAGGGATTGAGGGGTAGTTGGTTGAACTTGTACTCCTAGTTTTATGCTGATGCTGAGTAGCTATCAGAGTCCTTGTAGGCAGTGTGGCAGAAGGAATCCAGAGCAGGGATAGAAAAGCATATTCCACCATTATATAGCCTGTTCCTGGGTTCCTTATCCTGTGCTGGTGTTAAGATACTTAGGAAGGAAGAGAGGGGAGAAAAGTGTTGTAGAAAACTCATTAAGTTTCCCAGAGTATAAGGTAAGCTCTCAAATTTACCCACTGAGGTGACTTGAGGTGACATATCAATCTTAATACACACAGGAAGATTTGTAGTATGGCAGTTTTAATGAGCTGTAATAGGGGAATTGGACCAATTCATATTAGAAATAGAGTGCCAGATTTTATAATGGGATGGTAATTAGCTCCTGGGTCGTAGCAGTCGTGATGGATTTTCCATCACTTCCAAGACCTTAAATCTGATTGTGCACTTCTACATACAATTAGTTTTGACTGCAGCTTATTAAAGTGACTTGGGAATTGTTGTGAGAGTGTCTGTTCTGGCTAGATGAGTTTTTTCTGTTTTAAACTTACTTGTAGTTGATGTACATTCCTAGTCAACAGAAAACCACAAGATTCAATTTTACTGAAAGTACGAACCACCTTTAAAACTGCAAATCCCTGGAATACTTCCACTGTGTTGTGAAGAATAGAAACACTCTCCCTCATTGTGGCTCATCTCTCAAGGCAGCATTACTTTTTTTAGAGTGGTCTCTGCTCATCCTGATCACCTATGGCCTCAGTGGATCTCCAGTGAGACCTGGCAGATCACCAAGTCCTTGCTATGCCTTTTCAGCAACTCTTGAGAGTGATTCCCTGGACTGTTTCTTAGCCCTTGTGGAGAGTCCTGCAAATTCCACTGAATACCGCCATGCTAGTTGTCATGTAACAGAGTGGAGATCAAATCCAAACCCCTTAAACTGTTTGTACAGCCATGAAAGAATTTGATGCTGATAATCTGGGAAAGGTTGTTCAGCATATCTGTACTACTCAGAGGTTGTTAGGATCCTTCTCATTCTTCAGATCTTCTGTAGTTGTAGTTTTCAAGCCATTTCTCTTCAGTGTTAAAATATATTACTTTCAAAGCTGGCTATAACAAACTGAAAGCAAGTGCTGCAGTTGCTTCAGCAGCATGATTTGCAGTGGTAAGGGGAAGTAACCCCTCTTCTCCCCAAAGAGATGGATTCTGTGGGACACATTGTCTATGATAACTTTGTTACATGGGCTTCCACCGATATGAGGCGACAATATATTCTATGGTGTTCTTCCCACAGATAGGCTTGTATTTGGTGAGTGACCTGTCTCACAGACAGCATGGCTTCATGAGAGAGGGAAGTCCTGCTTGTCGAGCCTGCTTTCCTTTTATGACAGAGTTACACACCAAATTGATCAAGAGAACGTAATCTTTTTTGATTTCAGTGAAGATTTTGATACTGTCTCTTACAGGATCCTTCTGGACTGAGTATTCAGCACACAGCTGAATAAACACATCATGAGATGTGTGAGCAGCTGGTGGAAAGGGTGCGGCATAAAGAGTTACAGTGAATGGGGTGACATCAGACTGGGGACCTGTCACTAGTGGGATTCCACAGGGCTCCATCCTCAGCCCTGTGCTCTTCAACATCTTCATAAATTACTTCGATGCAGGACTGGAAGGGATACAAAGCTGAGAGGAGCTTTGACTCCCTTGAGGGCAGGGAGGCCCTGCAGGGAGACCCTGACAAATCAGAGGGCCAGGCAATCATCAGCCATATGAGGTTAAACCAGGGAAGGTGCTGGACTCTGCACCTGGGATGGGGCAGCCCTGGATGTATGGACAAGCTGGGAAGTGGGATGCTGGAAAGCAGCTCCATGGAAAGGGAACGGAGGGTCCTGGTCAGTGCAAGCTGAACATGAGCCAGCAGTGCCCTGGCAGCCAGGAGGGACAGCCCTGCCCTGGGGGACATCGGGCACAGCATGGCCAGGGAGGGACAGGGAGGGATTGTCCTGCTCTGCTCTGAGCTGGGACAGCCTCACCTCGAGTGCTGGGGGCACTGCTGGGTGTCACAGTGTAAGAAAGACACTGAACTGTCAGAGAGTGTCCAAAGAAGGGCAGTGAGGATGGTGAAGGACCTTGAGGGGAAGGCATGTGAGCGGTGGCTGAGGGCACTTGGTCTGTTCAGCCTGGAGGAGAGACCTCATTGAGTCTACAGCTTCCTCTTGAGGGGAAGTGGAAGGGCAGGCACTGCTCTCTTCTCTGTGGGGACCAGTGACAGGACATGAGGGAATGGCCTGAAGCTGTTTTGGATATTAGAAAAAGGACTCAGAGGGTCCTTCTTTTCCCAGAGAGTGGTTGGGCACTGGAACAGGCTCCCCAAAGAAGTGGTCACAGCACCAAGCCCCACAAAGTTCAAGAAGAGTTTGGACAATACTTTTGGTCACATGGTGTCACTCTTGGGGCTGTGCAGGACCAGGGGTTGGACTCAATGATTCTTGTCAGTCCTTTCTAACTCAGAATATTCTGTGATACTGTGTTCTCAATAATGCAAGAGGGAGCTCCAGGAAAATAAAAATCATGTTTAATTTTGCAAGATGGAATGTGTCTCGTAGGGGCTACTGCTGCCTTCCCTACTCCTCCTTTCTTCTCCCCTCTGCCTCCCCATTGCCTTGTTTTGACTTGAACTCTCTGCTTCATTTCTGCCTGCTGTTCTGAAGAGATGCTATCCACAAGAAAGCCTCCATCAATGCATTGGGCACAGAAACTGTTTTGGTAGGATGCAGAAGCAGCTTGAACCTGACCTGGCTGAAACAGTCATCTAAAGATACCAAATCATCCATTATTGTAGCAGCTTTAGTTGCATTTGTTCCATCTCATAGAATAAATACCTCTGAAGGGAATTATTTTATTATCTGTAATTTTAGCTAAACACTTTACTCCCTGTCAGAGTAATCTCTCCTACTTTTATGAGTCACTATAATAGCATAAATCTTTTAATATTGTGGTTACTGGACTAACTTGCTGGTGGCTCATCACAGCAAGGTTTTTGTTTGTTTGGGTTGTAAAACCAGTCTTTTTTCATTTAGTTTGGTTTGAAGGAAATTGTTTCTGGTAAAGTGCCCAACATGGGAAAATGTTTTAATTCTCAAAGCTGTGTGAGCAGCTTCCCCAGGCTGCCCAGGATCACACAAGAGAGATGATGCAGTGAAGAAGTCACTTTTTCCCTTTGAACATTTTGAATGACTGGGCTCAGAGAAAGAGTCTCAAAGAGACTCCTGTCCTTCTTTTTAATTCAGTCCTGTTCAGTGTTGTGCTCAGTTCACATGTTAGTCATGTTTCAAGACTAAGGTGATCGTGCAGACCCTGAGATCAGCTCAGTTGATTAGAGCATGGTGCTAATAATGCCAGGGCTGCAGGTCCAAGCCCCATGTGACCCATTCACTTAAGAGCTGAGCTTGATGTTCCTTGTGAGACCCTTCCAACTCAGAGTATTCTGTGATGCAGAAGAGGAGGAAATCATCCATTCAGCTTCATGGATGTAGTGACTTGTGTTGTAGTTTCTAAGCTTTCCGTGAGTTTCTGGCTTTCCTTGGTCCTAGCTGCAGTTGGTATCTCCCGTGCTTGACAGTCCTGTTCTTCTCTTCCCACTGTTCAATCCTGGGCTGATCCTGCCTGAGAACTGAGCAGTTCTTATGGAATGCATCTCTACAATTGAAATAGAGATTCCAAAGCTATAAATGACATGACTTGGTATTATCTGTTCCAGGTTTGTCCATGTAGAAATTATAGTTCCAGAAGGGAGAAGCAGCACAGTCTTTGTCTTGGAACAAGGCTCCATGCTGAAGGAAGGTATCTTGAAGTGCTGATCTTATGTGCACTGCACAGAACATGTGCAGGCCTGCCCTTGGCTCCCAATGTGTTTTGTGGACATGTGGCCTGACTACCTTGAGAGGTCTGATTTTGTTGTAGAAACCACAAATTAAAGCAACAGTATTGCTTATGACCTGTCAGGGCTCATAGACCAAAACATTAGCTCTTCAGAACTCTCCCTCCCCTGTTCTTTCAAGCATCCATAGCTAAATGGTTTGTCCCCAGCATTTCATCGGTGTTCCTCAAAGACCAACACCACAGAGTGCTACACACAGCCAGCTCTGCTTGGCTATGAGTTTATTCCCATTAACAGAGACTGACTGTCCTCAAACCATTATGTGTTATCCACAGAGGGCTACAAATCTACCTAAAATATTCCATGCTTTTTGTTGTGGGGTGAGGATGTGAAAAAAACCAAACAACTTATCTTCCCCATTCTGGTACAGAGGATTTATATTAACTTGTTCTCGCTGTGTTAAGTCTGCAAAGGAAGTGCATTTTAATCTTTCTTTTCTGTCTCTGTAGACAAAAAATCCTTGCATATGCATGCAGCTGTCAGAAAGTTCCAACAATACTTTCTGAGTTTTCCACAATTGTGGCGTCTCTGTCATCCTGTCACACAGACCATACTGATTTACTGCAGTGTGCTTTAGAGACCGTCTGCGAATTCATTTAATACTGACCATTAAGGGTTCGTTTTATATTGCAGTAGCAAACTGTCAAAGAACAGGGTGATCTAGATTGTTAAGAAATATTTCCTGCCCCTTCATTCAGGGAAGATCTATTTAAGTAAAAGCAAAGATGGGTGTTTGTCCTGCCCCTAATTGAGAAATAAAAATTCAGTCCTGCTGTAAAAGTCTATTTAGTTCAGGTTGGGGGTGACTCTGTGAGGTGGTTTGCTGGTTCTGGCTCCTTCCTATCTCACAGCAGCCACAAAACACAACTACAAACCCCACGGAGAGCATGACTGTAGAAAAATCTTTAAGGGGTTCTTTGTCTGAAGACACAAGTACTGTGTCATGCTGTTTTCTCAGACAGGATTTTTTTATAAGTCAAGCAGTTTTTTGGGATCATGTCTACTTGCTCCAGGAACAACTTTTGAGGTGGACCAATATGTTCAGGCAGATGGGCAGGAGGGCATTGATCTCAGGGATTTAATAATCCCACAAGCTTCAGGAAGAAGATAAGGAGGAGGGAGATAGACCCCTTATTAGTGTCTCCACAAGAAAAATAAAAAACTGTGGGACAGACTTGTGCCATTTTAGCCAGCAAGAGTATACTTAGGAAAAAAAAACAGTATAATGTCACAGTCTTGGTGATCTTCTTCTCTTATCCAGTGGCATGTTTTACTTGTTAGCAACTATATAATATTTTGTTTAAATTGTCCTTGTTAATTATTAATTGTTAATTGTAAATTAGTTGTTTAAATTAAAGGTTTTTAAAAGTTATGTAGAGGACATACACAGGATACACACAGAAAGCCTGACTCAAATGTAAACTGAGATGCCTCTTGAAACTGGCAGTGGATAGTTCAAACTTGCCATATGTCAACAGTTAAAGAGCAAAAATAGGGAAATAGTTATATAATATTTATTAGGAAGAGTGTGGTTTAGAGGGAGGCAGTACTCTCAGCACACAGAGTTGAAACCAGTATAATTTGGTGCCATTTTTTCTTCTTGCTGTTTGATGTGTTATCTCTCTGGGACAGCACATACAACTATTTCAGCTTGTAGGTTCAACATGATAGAGCTCCTCCCAGAGGTGCTGCTCTCTAGAGCAGGTTGTGTGGTGTTGTGCAGTGTTGGTCTTCCTTGTTTTTAACCAGCTTCATTATAACTCTTCCCTGGACTTTTTCCTGCAGCCATTTCAAATTGCTACAAGGATAATTCATGGGTATTTGAACAATGTTTATTTGGTGTGGCTTCTTGTAGGAAGTGATGTCTGCTTTCAGTGTCTGAAGGAGGTTATTATAAACAGTTCAGACTAATGGAAGGAAAATAGATGTGCTTTGGATTCCAATTTACTGTCCAAATAGTGCCATTCAATTCTAGATGGGGAACAGTTTGGAAGTGTTAGTTTAAATGTCAGATCTACCAGAAATTCCTCCACAGCCTGGCACCCTTGTAGGCAATTTTTTCATTCAGTCTCTCTACTTAGGAGTAGAAGCACTTATTTCCCTTAACCAGAGGTGTGGAGGCTGCTGATATTCTACCTTAGAGTAGAAATGGACTGCCAACTTTCTTAAATTACCCCAAAAGTCACTTATTTTTTAATGGAAAGAAAATAATTCAGTGGACTTTTTAGTGTGATTACTCATGAAAACCAATGGCATGTTTGGTATCTATAGAGAATTTTTGGTGAGAATGCAGAAAATCGGAATTTTGTAAAAAGAAGATTATTATTAACATATTTATTCCTTGATTATTATAACTGAGGAAGAAAAATATGAGTACGTCTTTTCTAGGAGCTGGGACAGCAATTTTCTGATTGTGCATCTAAGGAAAACAAGCTTAGATATGACCTAAACAATTCTTTTTGCATGTTATAGTTTTCTGGAAATACATTTTCTTTATTATCTGTAGCTCTTGTCTGCCAGCCCTACATACTATAAACTGCTGCTCTGTTGGCACTATTGCAAATAGAGTATTGGATTTGTGGGAGTTCTTACTGAAAGCTTATTTGCTGTCTGATAGCAAAGGGTTAACTTGAAGCATTTTGTATTAAAAATCATGTTTGTTTCTTAATGTCATACCAAAATAAAAGCCAGTATCTACTTTCTTCCAACTTAACTTTGATGTAGGAATACTGTTTCTGAATGCCTTCCATCCATGTACTTTTTTTCTGTTTGTTGTCTTTGGGTTTTCTGGACATGAGTGCTGTGCTTTGGGCTGGGTGTGCTAAAAGTTTCCTTAAGGCTAGTAAGTTCCACTATTTCACACACACATTCCTAATCACTTTGAAAAGACAATAAATATCAGCTCATAAATTAATTATTTGCATCTGCCTTCTAATGCTACAGTCAGTATGTGAGAAGCCATCTGTGGGATGTCTTGATTCTTTTCTTGTATGTGACAAATATGGACAGATAATCCAAGATGATTCAAAGAACTGGTCAGCAAATTGCTTATTTTCCTCATGAAAATGCTTGATTTTTATGAAAAGCAAACAACCATAAAAAGTCGCAAGTCCCAAAACTATGTAGGAATTTTCTTTGAGGTGAAAAACAGATCTTTTAATGAAATTGTCTTTATTTTGCCATTTACAATGCATTTTTGTTGTTGTTTTTGTTGGGGTTTTTGTTTTGTTTTGTTTGTTTTGGGTCTGATTTTGGTTTTAAGGCAAGTTCCAGCAATTTCACTTTCTGGTTTCCTATGTTTGAAAAAATGTATCCACATATATTTGAGGTATGTTTTATAAGACTATACCACTGAAGCCTCTTTAACATTATTGAAGCATTTTTAAAACTTTTTTAAAATCTGAAGGCAATTTGACCAAGGCATGCAAGCATGTCCCTTGCTAGAAACTAAATGTGGATGGTTTTTATCAGGAGGAGAATGTTTTGGAAATTTATGTTATACTACTGTACTTCAGCATTTCTAAGGCAGCTAAAACAGGTGCTATCCAGTTTGTTGAGTGGAAATTTCCCAAACAGTACAATAAATTTGAAGCTTTGGTTATGCTATGTGGCATTCTGTGAGAGTATTTTTTCCTACATGGAAAGAACACAAAGTTTAAAAAAAACCAAACCCAAACACATTCAAGAATATGATGTGTTTTATGGGCACTACCCAAAAAATTACTTTCCAAAAATATGCAAATATATCTAAAAGGTCCAGAGGTCATATGATGGAAGATTTAAGACATTAAGATGTTTCTCTACCTTTGACTGTAAAAATTGAATTTCCTGGTCAAAGAGGAGGGTTAGAGGGAAAGTTCAACAAACTGTAAAATGGGATTAATAAATCCAGGATATTAACAAAGTATGGAGGCTACTTGGAAGGATGGCTGCCAAGCACTCGGGAATAAGTGAAAACTATTGAAGTGAACACATAAAAGGTTTCTGCTTTCCTTTTGCTAGAGGGAGATACCCTTCAAGTTAAGGTGAAGGAGGTTCAGCAAGGTGGGGAATGCATTCACCCAAGTACACACTAAACTTGTATTTCTCAAACCGGGAGGTTTATAGAAAGGCAATCTTGAAGAAATGAATCTATATTTTAAAAATTTTTATCCACTAGGAAATATTTCTGGAAATCATGCATTTATCTGCTTTTACTGTCAGCAGCACTCATGCTCTAGAGCAGGTGAGTCAGTATTTAGACTTGTAGCCAATATTTACAGATGCTTTTCACTCTTAAAGTCTGGAGGGGCTTAACAACTGCTCCCCGTGGAGAAGTGCTGTCAGTATGGCAGTGGCATCAAAGGGGGGAATTTACTGCTGATATCTGTGTACGCATGGTTTGTGTGGTTTCAGACAAAGTTTGTTTGAAAGAAGGGAAGGATAGGTCTATGTAGATGGATAGGCCCAAGAAGAGAGGCATGTCTGCAAAAAAATTGATATATGTAACAAATTTAAGGAATACTGGTTTCTGGAATCCTACCATGACACAGGGTTTACTCTGTCTTTGGCCTACCCAGAGTAGCAGTGCTACTCTGAAGCTAAAACTTCAAAAATAAACAGAGTATAATACATACACTCAATAAATGTAAACAGTTTAGCCCTTTCAGAATGGGGCTCAGTAGTAGGTGTGATACACAGGAAAGAACAAAACAGTGGCTTTTTGGTGTCTTTTATCCTAGCCTAAGGGAAATGGACTCATCAAGACAACTTGACCACTGAAGTATTTTATTCTTTCCAGTCTGTCGATACTAATGAGGGTCTCAGGCAGAATGATCTCCTGTCTTCTGTCATATCTTCACTTCATCCATTCCTGGCATCCCGTCTCTTTGTTCTCCACACGAAAAGCTCATTTACTTGTTGTCTTGCTGGCTACAGCTGCTCAGGTTCATTTCCTTTCTGTGCATCTTCTTCAAAAGGTTTGAAATGTCACATAGCTACATGTCCTGCTGAGATGCTCTTGTCTTATTAATGTACCAATGGGTGTTTTTTAATGAGAAAACATGAAAGTACCATGAGCCTTCTCTGCACCTCCCCAGACTGATCATGAGAAATTGATGAATTGTGTGAAGTCTGCAAAGACTTGGGAATTAATTTTAAAACTGTTTGGGGAAATATGCACAAATAAGAGTTTGTTCCTTAGGAAATGGGTTGAACTTGGCTTTTCCAAATAGCGTATTTTGATGAGCGCTCAGAGCTCTGAGGCTGAATATAACCTGATACAGTATCCCCAGAATAATATGAGTAATTAATTCCCCTAATGCAATAAAGGCAACTTACATCACAGAGGCTTGCATTAACTGTTTTCACTGACTTCCATCTCTTGAGTTAGTAATTTGGGGCTCATATATATTCTCTAGTAAGAGCCATAAGGTGCTCATGGGGTGGGTGCTTGCACTCCACTGCTGGTCTGAGGAAGTGATGCATCATAGACCTACTGATGGAGACCAGCTTCCTCATCTCAAGTCTGGACTGCTTGTAACTCTGATGAGGATTGTTATTCTTTTGTTATTGGCTGAAGTAGTTATCCCAATAGTGCTCTTGAAGAGAGCTCTGGTGGGTGTTTTCATGTGAATTTGGGAGCTTCACTTTCAATTCTCCAACTTAAACTCTTGGTCTAAGTGATGTTTGCTTTGGCTGCACTTTTTATTCCACAGTGTTCATTGCATAAGAGAGAAGGCAGGAAAGCAAAAATAAAAGAGTAGGCAGGAGGGTAGGCAGCTGTTTAATCTCTGTACTGTGTTTTAAACAGGTCTGGAGAGACCTGTCTGTCTTTCTGTCTACAGTTACACAGTGTGAGGCAGGCCCATTGCAGCTCATTGATGGTTTGGTTGTTTCCTTAATGGACACCTTCTTCTCTTGGTTCTTTCCACCCACCATGTATGGGCTGTGCATGACTTTGAATTAAGGGGTGTAAGCAGGTATCAGTAGGAATCACAGCACTTCTAGAACCAGGGCAAATTACCCAGGACCACAGATTTCAAAAGCCTCACCTTTGGGTTAACAATGGGGTAACTGCTATGACAAGAGGGGTTTTTTGTTTGTTTTTTGAGTGTTTTTGAAAGTATGTCAAGCTCAAGATGTGATATCATGAATTATTTGTACCTACATTACTTTCAAGGGAAACTGAGGCACAGATTCCGGACCTAAGAGGTTTCAGAACAGTCACACTGTTGATCTGCAGGGTTGGGACACGTGCTAGGTTGCAGCTGGGAGCGTGTGTTTGACTGCTGTATCCCTTTCCTGAGCAATGTCCCCTGCCAAGATACCTCCCCACTCTGCAATGCGTGTCCCTGCTGCTCCAGGGCCTCCCCATGCACAGTATCACAGTTCGAACTCCAGAGTGAGGACAGGAGGGTTGGAACTAGCTAATCTTTAAGCTCCATTCCAACCCAAGCCCAAAGCCATGGTTCTATGATTCTGTGCCAGACAGAGCCCCTCAGCACAGCCACTGCCCTTGAGGCTGGCTGGATGTGCTGTGGGGCACTCTGAGCCGGGTGTTGCTGTGCTGCAAGCACGTGAGAGGTGGCAAGGATCAGGTCCTGTGCTCTGTACTTGAGGTTCACTGGGGCCTGCATTATATTGCCCACTTTGTAGCTGAGACTAATCTGCTTGCATGAAACGGGAACAAATGGGGCAGAGTCCACCTTCTGTCACCTACAAGCAGTTCCGTGTAAGAAAATGCAAACCCAAAGACAGGAGAAAAGTTCATCTAATCACTATCCTATTACTGGTGATAGCCATCTGGGGAAGCCTGGAGAGGAATATAGGAACACAGCAAGCCTGCAGTGATCCCTCCACAGAATACTCCCCCAAAATCCAGGGATCTATAGCTCAGGTACTCCCTAAGGACCG
Organism: Cisticola juncidis; assembly: GCA_013400215.1. Lineage (NCBI taxonomy): Eukaryota > Metazoa > Chordata > Aves > Passeriformes > Cisticolidae > Cisticola > Cisticola juncidis. The sequence continues at coordinate 581,497 of VXBR01001112.1, forward strand.
TGGTGGTAACTTTGTATTCAGGAGTCCTTGACAGATTTTCATTGTGAATTTTCTAGTCTTGAACATACACACTTTTACACCTATTCCTGCTAAGATGTTTTGCAGCTTGACCACGTATTGTATCATCAAGAATCTCTCATTTGCTTTGAACTTCTTGCCACCTGCTAATTTCATTTAATGCCCAGTGGGATTATGAACAGTGGGATTAATGAACAGTGGGAATAATACTTTGAGACCAGATGATCCCATGCTGAGCATGTGATGTGTATTGAAATGTGTGCTGCATGGGCAAATGGGAGTCATAAAACAGTGATGCTTTTGGTCTCTGCTTTGTGAAGGCACATCAGACTACCACTGAAACTCCTTTTTGACTGCAAGAAGAGTTTCCAAAGACTGACTCACTTTGTACTGTTAGGTAAAAAAAAATGTAATCCTGAAATCTAGTGTGAAGCCTAGGGAAGGAGGTGTGGGAAAGCAATGATGAGGAAGTTTCAGATGAGACCTTGTCTTGATACATGCATTAAATATTGTAACCTAAAATCCATTTATAGTTAGGTCAAAAGTTCAGAAGAAAATAAAGCACTACAGGAGAAGGACAGCAGGGATTTCCTGTACAAAATTACATCTCAAAATGTGAAACCTTGTCCTTGAAAATAAGAACAGTAAGATGTAACAATGCAGCACAAGACTGGATACATAAGTTATTGATGGCAGCAGATCTTTAAATTACATAGAGCGGTGGGGAACACCCAGCCTTAAAAGATAACACATGCATAACACATATTGACACATGTTCTTTTTTAAAATCTGGCCTCCTGTGTTGGTGTTTTCATTGGCAGAAGCAAAATAAATCTTGCCTAATCTCTGATTTTCATTCCAGATAGCATCTTCCTTTTTCCAGCTGCCAGTAGTTACAAAGATGTCATGCAAGAGTAGTAGCTCACTGGTATAAACTGGTGCCTTGGCCTTGCAAATCATCTAGTCCTGACTCCTGTTTTGATGAGCTGTGCTGTTTCTTCATGGGTTCTGTACCTTCAGGTTTCAGGGGATTATCTGCATGAGTGAGGCTTGTGGAACTGAGATCATTATGAGTGCATCCTGTGTGCTCAAATTAAGGCTTTGTGTTATAAAATCATATAATTGATTCCCTCTATTTCATATCTGTGTGTGTGTGTATCTAAACCTTAAGGTGATCATAAAATCAAAAGGGAAGGAGCTTCTAGGATTGAGGCTTCTAGGACATCCATACCTTCTTCTACTTACAGCCCCACACATTTTGAAACAAAAAAGCACAGTTTTGGTGGGTTAACACACAAAACTTTGGGGAGTTTTAGTCATCACAGTAGTATGCAAGCAAATGTAGAAACATCCATTTTGAGGTATTTTACCCATCACTTTTCTTGAATGTCATCCCTGTCAGCAGGAGTCTGAACCAAACAGCTGCCATTAAAACAGCTCAAAAAATCTTTCCTACGACTTTAAATATAGGATCAATAGAAACTGTGAGAGCTTCTTGAATCCACCCCTCTTAACTGTTCTGACCAGATGATTGTCTAATCTCCTCTTAAAAACCTCCACTGATGGAGATTCCACATCTTCCACACACAGTCTTTGAGTGCTAAACTAACCTTCCCCCTAGAAAGCTTTCGTTATGTCAAATTTGCATCTCCCTTGTGCAATCAAAGCCATTAATTCTGTTCTATTGCAACAGGCATTGGGAAGAGTTCCCTGCTTTACAGTAGCATTTTATGTACATGAAGCTTACAGTTTTCCCTCTGCCTTCCTTTTCCAGATTAAATCTCCCCCATTTCCTTTGATCATAACCTTCTGTTCTTTAGATCTCTTCCTTGAAGTGGGCTACCAAAAATGGATGCAGTAGTTCAGACCTTGCCTTAACAGTGTTTCACAAAGTAGAAGTTTTAGAAATTTCTTTGAATGTATTTCGATGGTTTAGTGGGACATTTAGCTTCATCCATTTAAGGGTAACCTTTGGCTTCTTTGTGACAGAGTGGAACTGTAACAGCAATGGAAAGTGCATTGCTGAGTCACATGTGGTCTGCAAGGGGAGCACGTATTGGGCAGTGTAGGGTACTTGGAAGCATTCCCTGTGACTGGAACCAGAGAAATGGCTCAGACACTAGAATTCGTTCCTCAGACTGAAGTGTGGAAGACTCATTTTTAATTTGGATTGAATCTTACAGTTCTCCTAAAGAAACTGAGCCTGAAGAACTGGGATGAATGCTGTTGCCAATTTGAAGGCAGCCAACTAGTCATCCAGGCTACCATTGTAAGACAGGGCAGTGGTTTTCCTGACCATCCCTGCTTCAAAGAGTAAAATCTAGTCAAACTCCTCATTTGCAGTACTTGTGTTTAACTACAAAGGCAGAACTGTCCAGCCAGAAATGGTCTAAACTGAAGATATTCAAAGACACAGCTTCTGCTGAGTGAAACTGGTTGTTACTCAGATGGAGAAACAGGACTGTTGAGCAAAGAATCATTAGGAACCACTTCTGTGATGAGTAACACTGCAAATACAAAACAGTGTCTAGAGCTAGTCTTAGATACAAAGTACTGAGCTGGTGTGTTAACAATCAGCACCAGTGTTGCACAGCTCCATGAGAAACCTGCAAAGACTGCTTGTCTTCCCAAGTACAGACATGCATTTGCAGCTGTACACAACCTCTTCTCTATTAGTTCAACCTGTGAATGAATAAACACTGATAAGAGACGCTTAAATGTTGTGCCTGAACTATGTTTTGACAGCTGTCGCTTGTTCTGTTTCCCGCTAGGTCTATCTTTTAATTATATCAGGTTAACACAATGTTTCATCTGTCACCCTTGGCAGATAGCAGGAAGGGACAAATTCAGCCACGGAATGAACAGGTTTAGCATTTCTCACTGCCAGAATGCAGTGCTTGCTGCTCTCCTCTTGAGTCACTCACTACCCATAGTCAGTTATCATTGTTAGAAAAAGAAATGGCCTGTCTGAGGCTTGAGCACTGATTGAGGGAATTGGCATGTGCTTAATAGGACATTGTGGTCCAGCAGCTAAAGCATTTTTAGCTGAATCTGCAGCACGAGATTCTAAATCCCAAGGGTTCAACTGTATTTTCATCACCTAGAGGTGCCTGAGAACTGACTGGAGAATGAAAAAGTAGTCTTAGCTCTTGATCAATTACTTAAGCTAAACATCTTTCCATAGGCACTTTAGTGTTGCTGCAAATAGGAATTGCTCAAATATTCCCAGAGAATAAAATGGAGAGCCTTCAAAGTTAGTGTTCCCTCTATGTACAGATGTCTAGATGGGGGATGTAGGTAATTAATTTTAATGGCAAGTTTATGGAGGCAGGATCAGTCTGCTGGGGAAGTGATTACATATCACACATCTTCAGTGAGTTCTGTAGTGTTGCTGGGATCTTGCATGTGAATAACAAGCCATGGAACTACTCTTTGCAAGTGGGTTGGCTGCTGGAGAACAAAGATTGAAACCAGTTCAAAGAAAAGTATCCGCTAACAGCTTGGAATATAATATATATTTAAAATGACCCTGGAAAATGAATTTCCTTTGGAAAATTTGTAACTGGGAAGAACTCAAAATAGACTCTTTGCTGACTGCTACAGAACTGTATTTAGATGGAGCAAAATATAGTAAGGTACAATAAATGTTACAACTTGCATATAGAAGCTCAGAGTATTGCAAGGTTTTCCAAATACAAGAATTCTAAATTTAAGGAAGACTGGTTAGATTTTTCCTACCTTCTACTATGCACTAATATGCATTAACAGAAAGTAATGTGCACACTTAGTAGTTTCTTTGAGATGAATCATTAAGTAAAGATAATGATAAAGATAATGATAAAGATAATGATAATTCACTCGAGCTGACAATTTGTTATCCTTATGATCCAGGCTTTATTTTACTTTTTTCTCTTCCCAGATCCAGAAATGGGAGGGGGTTATTTTTTAAATGAAAAATGAAAAGTAGTTCCACTTTTATGCATTCCAGCTCCAGCCAATTTTGCAAAGGCCACTACAGTGGAGGTCCTCTCTCTGGCTGTCAGCCTGGCACCCTTCATGGTCAGTGAGGTACTGGTGACACAGGACAGAGCACACTGAGGAGCTGATGTCAAATACAGCAATTGCAAAAGACCGTCAGTATTTTGTGTTTGCACAAAAGTCCGAGTTTCCAATTTCTGTCACACAAAACTTCACTATTTTGTTCTTCTTTTCTTGTTTGCACACTAACACTCCTTTGCTTTTGAGATAGTTCAGACATTACTGAGATAGCAGACAGAATACAGCTAGTTTTTCTCTGAGAAGTAATGGCTCTTGTGTTTATGTTTGATCTGGCAGATTCTTTTTTTTTTTTTTTTTTTTAACCCCACTTGTTTCAGTAGCTGATAACTTCCCTATTCACCATCACTGCCATGACAGGTGTCCTGTTTCCATTCTGGACTGCAGTCCCTCTCTCAGTGAGGGAGGAAGCTGTAGATAACTGATCATTGTCTATTCAGACAAAAATCACAGAAGCACAGGATATTTGTTGTTGGGAGAGACCCACAGGGATCACTGAGTCCCACACTTAAGTGAACAGCCCACATGGGAATCGAACCCACAACCTTGGCATTATTAGCACCATGCTAACATGCCTAAAAGATATCCATCCATCCCCCAACCTTGGCATTATTAGCAGCATGCTAACATTCCTAAAAGATATTCTTTCCCCTTGCTGTAAGGAGTTGTCTGCAGGTCAAGTGGATGAGTTGGAATGAATCACAGAGGAGAGTGAACTGTAGTTTACAGTCATCGCTATTCTTCCTCTCTTGTCTCTTCTCTCCCATTTTTTAGTCTTATTGAAGTTAGCTCTTTCAAGATCTTTCCTGAGAGCAAAAGGGGGCAAAGAAAGCTCATCTCTCTCATTTTTTCCCTAGCTGTCAGCCAAAAGCTAGTCAGACTTTAGCACCCGTGAAGCTGTGAGGAGTCATTTCTCTGCTTCTGTGCTAGTTCCTGCTCATCTTGGTGAAATGCCTCCTACCTTTCTACTTGTGTAGAAAGGAGAAGCTATCTGAAATGCTCTGCATATTGACATAAACTAAAGCACTTTCCTGGAGTGAGAAGAAGTTTGTGATAGCATGAGTGTTATGGAGCCTGTGCATGCTGCAAACCTGAGACTTCTCAGCAGCAAGAAAGGAAAGGCCGGGGCACACAGTGAGTACTGCAGCTGCTCGGCAGACTTCAGCTTCACATCCACACAGCCCTGGAGCCTGGCACAAGGGCTTGAGGGCCCTGTTCCAGCCAGAGGGCTGTGGCAGTCCATCATGGCAGTGGCACTGGTTTGCTCTTGCTCAATGTTCCAGGGAGTGGTAGCCCTGCCCATAAAAATCCTGCCTGCCAGAGCTGCTTTGCTACTGCTCTGTGCTGCAGTGGGCAATTGCAGTTGCACTTATGTGCTGGTGACATTGCTGCAAGAAGCATTAACTTTGACTAAAAAACGTGCTGGTTGTTAAAGGTAATTCCTTTTCCAGGCTTTCTGGCTGCTGGCTGGCTTCTCTGAACAGATTTCAAACTGCAGTGCAAATATGGAAGAAATTCTGCAAACTTACCAGGAATATGGGGCAAAGCTCTTTCCCATCTCATCTGTGCTTTTGTCTTGTCTTTTCTTCCAGTTTGCAAAGCCCTTTGCTCCTTTTCTTGCTGCATAGTAGATAGGAACATTTGGTTTTTTACAATCAAAGCAGCTAGGGGGGGGTCTCAGTGGGATTATTTTTACATGTAAGCATTGCACAAGTCCAGCTCCAGGAAAAGAGGCCAATGTTTTCTTTAACACATGCTGGTATAAAATAAGAACAACTCTTCTAAAAACTTAAGACACTGAGATGGCCTTGAATTAGATCCAACACCCTCAGATTAATTACAAAACTAAATCAGAATAAATGTTCTTTTATAGTTCTGCTGCACAATGGTCCCTGGACTAAGTGAACCTGGATGTCAAATATAGATAAGGATGATCTATATTGAAGCTGAATAAAGGGCACATTTATCTTACTGTGAATTAAGGGTCCATTCTTTGTTAAATTCTGCTGTTGCTTTACTGTATTTTAATAAATCTAAGAGCAAAATCAGATCTCTGCTACTGAGGAGAGGATGTTGCAAGGCATATGCAGCTTGTTTCACTCAGTTGTCCTCCTCTGCCAGAAATTCGTCTCTTCTTTCCCAAAAATGGTGCTATAATGTTTCTTGTGCTACAGAAACCTAGAGCAGATGCCACAAAGGTCATCTGTCCTCCTTCTCATTTAAAGGCTGTCAGGGTAGAGCCTGTATGAACATTGTAAGTTTTAACTTGCAGAGGGAGAACCTGAATAAATTGTAAAGAACTCCCATTGCCTTTCACAAAGAGATGAACAGTCCTTTTATGCTTTACGTAACTGCAGAATGCTTTGGAAACAAGGTTACATCTATTTCAGTCATCATGACCGAGGCAGCTCAGGCAGCACTAGCTGCAGGCAGGTTTCCAAGCAGAGAAAAGAGTTGGGGCCTGCAGCATTTTGGGAAAGACAGCATTTGGGAACGAAGGAGCCCCAGGACCTACACTTGCCAGGAGCCACACGTTCACACAGATGCCCAGTACTCCTTGTAGGTTGATTGGCACTGTCACCCACTGAGAAGGAAGCATCTCTTGCTGGCTTCCTACCAGCACGCAGTCTCTAATTTAGGAAAGCAGAGTACAGTCTTGCATGCCAGTCCTGAAAAGCTACCAACCCTGATGTGGAAACAAGGACAGGCAAATCTGTAAATCTCTAGCCAAGAATAAAAGCACACTCGCTTCTGAGTGGAAACAACTTCAGTGCATGGTGAGATGAAGGGACTTGGGTAAGCCTGGAGAAAACTCAGGGAGGTCTGCTTGTTTCTTGCAGCTAGAAGTGATGAGGAGATGGAGCCAGGCTCTTCCCAGAGGTGCACAGGGGCAGGCACGCAGTGACATCAGTCACACACTGCAGTGAGAAACACTGGTTTAATACAGGGAGAAAACTATCACAGCCAGGGGGATGCAGCATGGGGACCTGTTGTCCAGGGAAGGTGAAGAGTCTCCATGCTTGGAGACCAGTCAACCGTGCTTGACTGGACAAGTGTCTGAGCAACATGCTATGCCTTTGAAGGTATCCCTGCAAGGAGTGCTGCATGAGACAAGCTCCATACCTCATTTTTTCCTTTGATTCCAGGTTGCTACTTATGTTATTTCTAACTGAAGTGACTGTGGAAAGTCATTTCGCTCTGTTTCCCTCTGCTTGCTTACCTCCCTCTGCTTGCTCACGTGAAGCCTATGTCCCTCATTGTCATTGACTTTTTTTTTGTTCCAGGCTATGCTTGAAGGTATGCAAACCATAAAGAAAATGCCAATCTTTAGGGAGGCAAATACTGAAAAAATGACAGGCCAGTAGTTCAAATGCCCTGACACTGCTGTAACACTTAAAAAAAAAGAGGTTTCTTGATGATAGGGATTGAAATTTTAAAATATATTTGTCAATTTTCCCCTTTTAGGTCTCCAGAAACAATTCTGTTTACATCTAGATAAGCACCACTAAATGGAGCAAAAATAATCCCATCTGGTTATTCTCAATCATGTTCACATGCAAATTTGCTTGAAATGATGTAGAACTGATCCAGTCTTAACTTACACAGAGCTTGTGGCATTTGCAATGTGAGGCTGAATTTAAACAATTATAGTAGCTGCAGGTGGAAGGCAGTATAGGACAGGCTGTTCAGGTTACTAACACTGAGAGATAGTTCAATTTCCTAAAATGTCAGTGATGTCAAAAAATCCTACTATGTACCTACAACCTCCTCCTTTCCCCTTAGACATTTCACCCTTAGAAAAAGCCAAGCTTTTTCCAGTAGTAATGTTGGAAATACTTCATTGCCCTTCCTGCAGGCAAAGTTTTCTCAATATATGGATACATGAGAATGGTCAGATAATGAAGGAGCCAATTGGCTGTATATCTGCAGGTGCTCTATAATGACAACAATCAAGCTATTCTCAAGTCATTACCATATTACATTAACTTACTACAATACTATTAATTAGAATTCATGTTCTAGAAAGGAAACAGAGCAGCAATTACACTGGTATTTAATGACCTGTAAAAGTAAAATATAAAAATGGTAAATTTCCTCATGTAATTAATTTAAAGCTGAAAGATGGTGGGTCAGACTGCTCCCCGGTGTAACTCCAGCCCCTTCTGTACTTTAGCAACATGAATGATTATACTTGTTACCTTTTGTCTTGAAAGAATGATTATTTGTAGCTAAATAAAAAGCTCTTCTAAATAGCTCTTCAATAGATGTGCCAAAGCCTAGGTGTCAGGCAGTTGAGTTGTTCTCACTAAGAAATCTGAAATTTAATATGATTTTGGGAAAAGTAAGCTTTGTGACTAAAGCTGTCAGTTGACCTCAGCAATGGATATTTTACAGACAAGATTTAGGAGTGATTACTGTATTGAATAACATTTAAAGGCTCTCTTTACTAATTTTCTAGCCCCCCACAATTTGATAGAAGTAAATATAAGTGGTTTTGAGTTATTATTTGATACTGAAATTCTCAAATTCTATGACACAGTGATTTCTTCAGGATATGTCCTTGAAAAGTAAAACAGATGTGTCCTGCCTAGGTCTCTGAAGGTTTACAACATCAGGTCCTGTCTGTCCTGAGGTGCAGAAGTCTTTGCAGCTATGGGAGTTTCATGAAGCAATGGAGTTATCTCTCCTTGTGTGCTCAGCACAGACCTGCTTAAAGGTCTGAAACAGAGCTGTTTGAGTGAGCCCAACCAGTTCAGTCAGGAACCCCTGAAACAGCTCTTGCTCATTATTTTGGGCTCCCTTACAAGTGGGAACTCTGGATACCATCCAGTCATAAATCACAGCATTGTGAAGCAAAGAGAATGAGCTGGAGCAACTGGAACAGCAATAGAAGCTGGGCCAGACAGCTCCTATTCCATGAGCTGTCATCCAGTATAGGCTAAGTTCACAGAGCAACCCATGGGTGTTGCTTTTGGTCTGAGGGAACTCTGAGCTACAGCTTTTTCCAGCCCTCCTTGATGATGACTGTTACAAAAAGGATAGTTGTGATGCACAGTATAGTTCTGTAATACATGGCCCTAGATCCTGGCTGCTTGTCTGCACATTTTCTACTGCATGCTTTTTGTGGAAAATGCAGAACCATGGCCCTGGACATTTACAAAAAATTATCTGGGTGAGAAGCTACTATACTTACCCAGGGATCTTCCATAACAATGCCTATTTTCAGACTGATTTTCTTCCCCTGGTGAGAGAGGAGATACTGTGGGATTTTAACGATTCATTTTATTGAGGGACCTGAATGTTTATTGTTGTTTTAACTATAAAAATGTACAGAGGCTGGAATCTATCCAGAGAAAAGAAGGCAATTTCTTTTATTTCCTTACACTGCATGGGGCAGTTGCAGGGGAACATTTTAGTCCTTATTACAATAAGCATTTCCTGAGCAATAGTGAGGCACAGAAGCCTGCAAACTTGAAGAAAAACGGAATGACAGTCAAAAGTCAGAGATGAACATTGAAGTGTCTTTTCTTATTTGATGTAAGTGTATGGTTTTCTAATCTTCTCTCTATCTATGCAATAATAGTCAAAGCCATTAAAAATAATATCTTACCAGCTCAGAACTTCAGATTGTAGTCTTCTTTACATCTGTTTTTCTAAGTATTAATGCAAGGATTTGGTGTATTTATTTTTAATTGCAGTAAGTTATTGCAGTGTGTATGTGTCATGTGCTTACGTGAAACAACACATATAACAGACATAGCCTGTATGAAATCCCAAGAAGGCAATTTCTCTTTAAATATTAAACATAGTTTAACCTCAAATGTTTTAAATCAGGCTTAATCCCTTTTGCCTCTTAACCAGGCTATAGTACCCCATCATTTTAAAAATAGTTTCATATACCTGAGCAGGGAAACATAATCTTGACATGCTGCCCTGGTTGTCCTCCTAAACTTTTGAGGCAAGCTTTCAAACCTTCAGAGCAGAAAAAAGAAGTCAGAAGGCCTGTGACTCTCTTCTTGAATATATATAAAAAAGGACGATGGAGTGTTGCAAAAATGGATTTAAGGACTGTACCTGAAGCTTTGTGATACTTCAAACTAAGCCATTATAAATGTTCTGATTTGACCTTTTGCTTAGTCTCTCCTGGAACTTTTCCTTTAGACTCTGTTGCAGGAGAACTGTGAGACAGAAGTTCCTTGGTGAGGCTCTCATGTGGGGCTCAATTTCCAAAACAAATTGTGTTCTGTATTAATATTATTTAATTGCTATTTCATAAAAATGGCAATGTGCTTGAACAACTTTTCCTTTTAGTATAGATAGTAGAGGCTCAGAAAATAAAATTGCGTATCTCACTTTGGGGGCTATTTGTCCAAAACCCAATATATTTTGAAACATATATTTATAGAATCAGACCTGAATTTCTTCCTTGCAAATTTGACACTAACTACTGTGTCCCTAATAACAGGAAGTTCCTTGTGTTAAGGTGCTAAAGATTACTGGGGAAAAGGTGTCTCAGATTCCACCATTTGTTGTGTGGATTTTCACAGGATGCAGACAAAAATTCCATGAACTCAGCATAACACAATGGTCTCACTGTAGAATCTGCAGTGGACTCCTCATGGATGCACCTTGCCTTGGCAGGTTTTTAGATTCAGAAATATTTGGTGATATATTCTCTAAAGCCTAATGTTATGTTCCAGGTGTCTGTCCACCTCAACACAGCCATGCTTTTTCCTCTTTCTTGCTGCTTTTCATCATTAAACGGAGCCATCAATCCATGAGACACAAGTATGGGAAAAAATGCTTGAAATAATTTTTCCCTACCACACAAGCGAGAATTTGGTGCAAGGATCTGAGCCCACACAGCATTATGGATACTAATTTTAGATAGCTGCCTTTTTGACGCTTATTCTAACCTAATTAAGTGTCTGTTTTACCCTTAATTTTGGCACTTTTAGTAGATGAGATAAACAGCTGCATCTCTATGAGAAGTCTTGTGAAGGGCAAGATATTTGTTAGCAGTTGCTATTTTCAGCCTTGCCAGAATAAACAAAGAACGAGGCACCTGCAGTCATTTCTTTTGAAAAGTCAGCACAATTTGTACATGCTCTGGGGTCAGCAGAGGAAGGCGCAGGGAGGACGGGCAGGCTGGGGCGTGAGGCTTTAGGAGGATGCTTCTGGAGGGACTGATGGGCTTTTCAGCTTGGAGACATATGGGACTTGTAGATGATTAATGATACTCTTGTAGCAAGGGTGAGGAATGCACAGAGGAACAGAGTGCTTTGAAACCATTAATGCATCTCGGCACAACCCAGTGTGAGATCCATGCTGGCTATAAACAAGAGAGCTAGCACAAACAAACTGGGGGAGTTCAGTCAGAGGCAAAGAAGAAAATGAGATTTTTTTTTTCCTTACTTCTTTTTATAATTAACCACAACTGGACTTGAGGACACATTATTTTAGACTCTGATTGTCTAAACAATATATCTTCATCCTGAAAACAATTAGGCACTGGGCTTAACATGCCTCAGAGGGTTACATAAACTAGATCCAGGATAACTCCTTACCCAAGAAAAACATTCCTGACTGTGTGGGAGAGCAGCTGGCATTTAGGTAAACTGTATTTGCAGGAAACCCCCCTGTGCCATGAGATGGCAAATGGCTACTGTCACTGCTGTTCCCTTGCTTAGGTTTGTGGGAAGCTGTGGAAAAAAGAAGAGCTTGATAAAATATGCCAAATGCTGTGGGGATGAAGCAGAGTGTTAATCTGCAGCAGTTTATTACAAGAGTCAGCACTGTTATATATTTACAAGTGGCTGTAGCTGATGTGCCACATCAAACTCTCTCCTGGACAAAGGGGGAGGAACTAAGGGGGATTTGTGTCCTGGCAAGGGAAGACCAGGAGTCAATGCAGTCACAGGTAGGTTTAGATGGGGAAGAACTACCTACAGCTGCTCCCCATCTCATGACTGAGGCCACCTGGTATTGGGGAAGAGCTGTGTGGACTGGGCTAAACACCTGAGACTCTTAAGCAATCTCACTTTGAAAGGCAGTAGGAAAACTACCCCGAAGTGTGGCTCTGAATTTTACACCAGCTATTCCTTCAGTGGAAAGATCTATGTTGTACTGGATAAAGGTATATGGAAGAAGAGTGGCATTGCCCTGGAGGTACCCACAAGTCTTACCTGGGACCACCCTGCCTATGCTCCAGAGCCCCTTTTAAGTCCTTCGGGTTGTCAGACCCTGCTCTAGTCTTGTTGCAGCAGTGCTGGTCTCCATGATTCTATTGAGGTAGACTCTTGTCCTTGCTTGACCCTGTGGTGACAGGCAGAGTCCAGGGAAGAAGTCACTACTTTGAGTGAATGCAGAATCATGGGCCACTGGAGTGGACATTCAGTGGGTGTTTCTGTAGGTCTCAGGTCATTTATTTTTTGTGTACTGAGAGAACTGAAGGAGGATTAAAGGAATTAGACTGCAGCTGATCTCTCAAAGCTACTTGGCTGGGTTGGGTTTTAAAAAAATTAGTGTGTGGTTTCTGTTGCTCTGCTTACCTGAAGACTAAATTTTCTAAGAAACCTTTTTCCCAGGTATAAGTTATGAATTAAGAATTAAACCCTTGTGATTCAGTAACCATGTGGGACATTTGACCAAGTTTATCTCATCACCCTGGTTTTGGTCCCTCACAGTCTAATGCCTTTGCCGCAAAAACCCTTCAGCCTTGATTTGTTGCAGTTACTCAAGGGCTTGGATTATTTTTGAGACTACTTTTGTATTATTACTATTGTTACCTGTAGTATTTTTTGAGGAGGATGGGTATTTGAGGGTGGAGAATATGTAGATGAAAATGCAGGATTCGATTGTGTTGCCATGAGTAAAAAAGCCTGCAAAAAGTCAGATTTTCTAGGTCAATAAATGAATATTTATTACTCAAAAATCTATTGTGAAGATGAAGAAGTTCAAAACTTGACAATGATGTATATCTTGTATTGTTTCTGAACTCGAGATATCTAAGGGAAAAATAAATGTCTTTTTATAGAAAGAGACTCTCAGGGGACTAAAAGAGACGGGCAGAAGCTATATATTCTGCCTATTTGTAGAACCAGTGCTAAACTACAGAAGATTTTAAAGGGCTAGTGATCTCTTTTCCCCTTCAGGTAGTTTCATAGTGTTACACAGCCTTTCACAACTTAATAGTATGTTGGGGCACTGTGGGGAAGGTAGGGATGCAGGTGCCTGATCACTGAGCCTCATGTTGCCAGCAGCTATTCCAAAACCAGACCTCTTCCAGCACTCTGTCAGTAACTCCGTCTCTTCATTTGCTTGATTCATCCATCTAAATGAGCTCCTCTTGCTTTAAAGACAGCATGTTCCACTCACAAGCTCCCAACCTGTTAATCCAGCATTCATTGCAAGACCCAAAGCTCCCCACAGTACTGGTGGAAATAAAGACTGGTAAATAATTTATAATAAATAAATAATGGTTTGTGTTGATTGCTGGGAACAATGGCTATAATTTAAAGGAACCTAATTTAAACTTACAGTCCTTCTTAGTTCATCTGGGGTATCTCAACCATCAGGTCAGCCAGAAAATATCTCCAGTGCTTCAAATGTAGTTAGCCTCATCTGATGTTTTTTGCAAAAGTAAAACTGAGGTGTGTGTTGTTAATTATCCTTTGCTTTTGCCATCTCTTTTGCACGAAGGGTTGTGTTTCCACCACAGGCCCTTCAGAAATAAAGGAAGTCAGAAGGATCTGAGAGAATCCCATGAGCCCTTTCTCACAGGATAAAAGGATGGAGCAAGGGTGTCTGGGGTGCAGCAGGCTGAAATGATTGCTTTATCACTGCAGGGATCATCAGCCTGTTGTCAAGTTTGCATCACTGGGCCAATGCATCCAGCAAAGGCTGCAAGTACACTGAGGAAGGGCTATTGTACATGTCACCTTTTCTTAGAGTTTTTACTTGACCTTTAGTTACACCCAGTACAGCCTACTTTATAAAGTCCTAGATAAAACAGCTTTTAAAACTTGGCTTATCAATGTTTAACTAAGTGGTTAGTTCCAAGTGGAAAGGTCTTTTCCGCTTATCATTGAAAGACAGGCTTTATTGTGTTCTGGCTCTGTTATAACTTCTCCAGTTTGTCCTCTGTTGGAAATCTGTTCCAGAATTTACAGCTTCTTGCTCTTGAATTTGTATGCTCTGAGGGCTAACACCTTTCAATGTGGTGCATCCAATGGAAATTAATCTAAGAACAGTTGACTGAAAAATATGCTTATTAACTGCATTAGTGAGACAGATTCTTCATATTGTTGCTAATCTGCATCTCCCTACCTTCTTCCTTGCACTAAGTAAGGACTTGCTCCTGGAAGTCAAAGTTCCTTCTGTTGTTAAATCTGATAGGCTCCAGCTAAGAGTTGACATCAAATGAATGTATCTCCACTCTGTAAAAGCAGGCAACCCTGTTCTTTTTGCCTAAGGGAGAGTAATACAGAAGGCAAAGCTCTTGTTGCCAAGAAGCCTCCAGTCTAAGAGCTTCAGAAATCTGACTTAGTTAAGATTTTTTTATCTTTTGTTTGCAAGTAAAAAATTCATTTTTTTCTATAGTAGATTCAAACCTTTTCTGAAAAATGCAATGGGAACTGCATTATAAGCTCTATATCCATGCTTAAAGCAATAGCTACTGAAATCCCAAACCATCTGAGCAAATCTACTTCAAATTTGGCTCATTGTACTTCATTCTTTTGAGAACAGAAACCAAGTTTAGATTCAAAAGTTAATTTTTTATGATGTGCCATAGAAAAAAGAGCATATCACACAAATGTATTCTGTGCTAACCTAGTCACTATGGAATAGCTTTCTATAGGGAGAGTATTAAGAAAAAACATAAGAAGTTCTTGTATCACATCTAAGGATTATCCATGAACAGTGAAATAAAACTGAATCAGAAAATGCAAAATAATATATCAGTGCTGCTGTCTTTTTCCCTTGTGAAGTAGGAATGGGCTGAAATTGTTGTGGGGTGAATTTAAAGTTAAAAACCGCAGTTCCTACTCTGATCATTACATGTTTAAGTGTGTATTTAAAGCATACATTTTGGATGGTTAAAGCAAAATTTATTCTAAATACAGAAGTTAAGTATCTATTTGACAGATATTTTTAAAAATTCACTGTGAATACAAGGCTCAAAATGATTTATTAAGCCCACTAAAACTGGAGTCATGCATAAGCAATGAAGGAAGGCATGCTGTAGGTCTGTTCTAGCTTTGCAAATTCTGCTGATGGTTTTAAAGTTCCTAACTTTTAAAGCTCTCTTCCTTTACTGAAATGCAAATGTCAGTCCATCTGTTGTATGCCATATGCTTTTCTTAACAATATTATTGTTTAAATGTTCATTTATTAAAAAAAAATCTTGAAATACTCTCTTCTTGCACTCTAAAGAATCTTGTTTTAGTTTTTATAGATCCCACCAGTGTTTGCTGAGACATAAAACCTAACTTTTGACTTTGATCAAGCTGTCATTCAGCTGTATTCACACTGGTGCTTAATACACAGTAGTTTTTTAGATAACAATAAATTGAAAATGTTCTCCTTAAGAATTATTTTCTAGGCATGAAAATGTCAACTGAATGGTCAAAATGAATAAATGGAAAACTCAAAAATTTTGCAAAGCTGTTTCTCTTCTGCATGAAGTATGTGACACAGTGGTGTCTTGGATCCAAACAGTTTTAAAAATTAAAGAAGGAAAAAATGTTGCAGCTTTTTATTTGGGGAATATATAACCTGAATCCAGCTGTGAAAGAGCTTTTACAGTTTTGAAAAGAGAATGTTTGAATATTGGTAAGAAGGTAAAAGGTAATCAAGGGATACACAAGTGAAAATAAATAGCAGAGGGAGGTTAAATTCAATGATTAAGTGAATTGGTTCTACTGGATTGCATGAAGAGGAATTCTGGAGGTCTCAGATCCAAAAAGAGGTAAAGAGTGGAGACAGTGGGATCTGTAAGAATTAATATTTTTGCTTTATTTTTGAAGTTCATGTGAAGAGCTGCAACATCTGCCTTTTCAGCTACATTCAAGACTCTGTACCACAAAAGCCAGGATTTGGAGGGCTCTGTCCTTTGGGGAGAAAAGATAACTTTGAGATTATGCCCTTCCATAGGGAAAACGGGTTTATATCAATCTCTCCTAGATTGCAGACTGGAACCTGCCATTACATGAACAGGAAAATGCAGTCCTTTAATGGGAAAAAAGGTGCTGCTCTATACAGGCATGCACTGGGATCTGTGGGCAAGGCCTTTAGGGATTTGGGTCCTTTTCCCTGCCCTTTCTATATGAACTGTTGGATGCCTTTTGGTGTGGTAAGCAGAGAGAAAACTACTTCCAGGCTCAGCCAAAAATACAGCATTGAGATGGCACTGAGGGACTGGGTAGATACATGCTCTGAGCTTGTCCCAAATTCTCAGTAGGGTGCTTTACACCACTTTGGGAAACCTTTCTGTTTCAAGTCTAGTCCCCAAGGCTACATATTTAATAGTAAATATGGCAGGCTTTGTTTACCTTCCAGCCCATTTCACGTGTTCACGTTCTTTTTCTTCTAAACAGGGACAGTGTTATGTGGTCTTTCCTGGGAGCTGGTCCCAGCCCACGCTGTCCCCCAGCCCAAGCCTGCACATGTGGGACAGAGCTGTTGGGTGCAACTAAAGCCCAGCTGGTGAGCTGCAGGCTGTTCCACAGCATGGCTGTACATGTACCAGGGCACAGGTCTGTGCTCTGGGCCTACTTAGTCTCTTATTTTTGACATAGCCCAAGTACTATGTCCCCATAAGCATTTGAATTCCTTTCTTATTGGAGCTCTTCTGTTGCCAGCAAGAGCTGGTGCTTGATGCTCTTCCTGATTACATCTGGAAGGAAATTCCTTCCTAAACATTTATGGTGAGAGATCTGTACCAGAAGTCATTTCCAGCCTATGTAGAAATGCATTTTCTCTTTAGTGGAATGCAATTTTATTTGCTTCTTTTTAGAGCCTCTTGAACTGCATGTCTTGTTAGTGTAGTTTGATAGCATTTAAGTTATCCTGTTATGGTGACTTTGTTCAGGGATTTGAAGGGGTCTGATCAAACTGCTATGGTTTAATGTTATCATTATTAAGTTTTTGTGTGTTCTGGTGAGTCTACCTTAACAATGGCCAAAGATGAGTAGAGAAACATAAAAGATTTCTTCCATCTCACTTACAGGTTTGGGTTTTTTCCATTCAACTGCACTTTGTTCTATTAGCATTTTGGTTGCTTATAGATATAAGCCATTGAGGTATGTTATGTTTTGTTCCCTTACTCATAATTTGTTTTTCTGGACAGTATGTCCTTACTACCACTTACCTGCATGTTGCCTGTTTCCCTTTGGAAATCCACGAGGGAAAATGCTGTAACAAATAATCACATAAACATTGTATTAGTGCTTGAAAGTCGACAAGGAAAGGAATAATAGCCAGCATGGATTTGTCACAAAGAAATTTTATCAGACTAATCTATTTTTTTCTATGGCCGTATAGACAGGCTATTTTGATGGGGAGAATCAATAGATGTCACAAGCCTTGACACTAGAATGCTCTCACATTCCTGCAGATAAGCTGGGGAAACATGCTTTGGATGTGAAATTTCTCATGTGGCTGATCTTGTGTTCTTAGTGCATAGTTCTCCGTGGGTCACTGATCAAATGGTGGTAAGCAGTGGTGAGGCTTTGTAAGGGTCTGTTATGGCTCTGGGCACACTCAGTCTTTTCATTAGAAATAAATTGATAGAAGAGGGAGGATGGATATTATACTTGCAGGTAATGCTAAACAGGGAGAGGTTGAAAGGTGTATGAGGTCCTATGAGGCCCTAGAGAAACTTTCACTACAGTGTCAGTGTGTAGCTTAGGATACTGTATCCCAAGGTGCTTATTGTAAAGCAACAAGAAGGAGCAGGAGCTTATCAGGGAAGGCTGAAAAAGCTGTGGTTGCTTGGCCCAGAAAAGAAAACAAAAGGAAAGACAAGTCCTAAGTATGCAGAAAGCTCTCTTAAAGAGGAAGAGAAAAAAAAATCTCTTTTTGTCTGTGGCATATAAGAGGGAAAATAATGGACTTGATTTTATCAGAGGACAATGAAGTTCAACACTGTGAAAACCTTTTCACATTCAGAATAATTAAACACAGGAACATGCTGCCTGGGGAAGATACAAAATCTCTCTTACTGATTTTCTTTTTTTTTCTTCTTCCCCCCCCCCCCAAAAAAAAAAAAAAAAAGAGCTAGACAAAAATCCGTCAGGACTGATAGAGTTACGAGATGATTTTTGCCTTAGGGCAAGGGGATGGGTTAGATGAATTCTTGATTTCTTCAAGCATGATTGCCTGTAGTTCTATATGTCACTGCTGAATTCAGCACTTCCATATTCATATCTAAAAGCTGGCTGAATGTATAGGGAGCTTGAGTTTTCACTCAGACCTCTCCCCTGTGCTTTCCTCTAATCCATAAAATGAAGCCCAGAAGGGGTAGATCTAATTATGTTTTAGTTTAGAGGCAAAGTATTAGGGAGGTAAGAGAGAAAGAATCTTGGGTGAGAAATGTCCTGCCTTCCCAGTGATGTCCTGCCAAGTGTACCGAGTTCAGTATTGTTGTGCTCCCAAATGGCCCATCTGTGATTGCATTAGCACAAAGTATCACTGTCTGAGAAGAGTTCACATGCAGAATTCATTGAATTAAAATTTAAGGCATTAAATGAGGGCTTATAATGTATTGGCAACATTATCAGTAGCAAGATTGCCAGCATATTAGTGACTATGATGGATTGACTACTGGGGAATTCATTAAATTTACAAGTCTCCTCAAATGAATCCACTGGCTAAAATACTAATTGCTGCCCTTGGGAGCACTTTGGCCATTTAGTTTCCAAGCAGAGCTTACCCTGAGAAAAGGATTATGCTACTGATGTTTGCTTGAATTTAGGAGTAGAGTAAATTTATGTTAGGGTTTTTTAACATTGACAGTAGTTTCTGTTTGTACAAAACTTGCTGCCTTACTAAACATAGGGCCTAAAAGAAATAATTTTATGACTGAAAAATACATTATTTAACATAAAATGCCCCCAAAGCATAAATATAAACCCTAACCAACATTTATATTTGTTCAATGAAACTTAATCTAAAGGCTGTGATTATTTGGTTTTGCAGAGGATGGCAGTAATTTCTGTCTGTACAGTCACTTTTGCTAAAAGAGAATTGCTGAAGCTTTAAAAATGAATGAAAAGAAATCCTCTACTTCTTAAGCTGATGGACACTTCAAGGTTAATGTTGCAAAGTCAAGTGTATCTGCATATTTGTGAAAGTGCATTAGAGAAATTCTCCTAAGATTGAAACTGTAACTCTCTTCAGAATGTGAATCTGTGGAATTTTCTTGGATTAACCCAAAGGGTCACAGTCTGGATTTAATTTTCTTATTTGCAAATTCTAATTCTGGTTTAGACAACTGGAGATGGTAGAAGCAGACCAGACCTTCTCCAGGTGCTCGTGATTGAATGGCAAATTGGTTTATTGACTGCAAAATTCAGACCTTTAATAACTTTCATGGGTCAGTACCTGCAGAGCTGATGCCTTTAGTGGAACTAGAATTATAACTCAACTGTAATATAGAAAAAATGAGCCATTTTTGGATGAGGAGACATTTTTTTGATAGGCTCTTAGTGTTATATACTAAATGTTAAAGATAGCAGTAATAGTTACCAATGGCTGAGAGAAGACAGGAAATCTAGGGCTTGTTCATCTGGTGCTGATGGGCTGCTATTTTGGGATATTCTGAAGACCAACACCTGAATGAATCACTGTCTGATAGTAAGGTAAGTGCTGGGGCAGGAGAGAAGTTTTCTTACACTTCTGAGCTTTGTTTCACAGCTCCGGGTAAACCAAAATGCAGGTGCAGTGGTAGCTGGAATAGTCTTATTGTTACAATACAGTCTTTCCTTTGGGCTTTTACCTTGCACAATATGCAGTTCTGGCATGCCAAATCTGGGAAATGAGTGACTCATCTACTGTATTGCCTTGTTCTCAGTAAATTGCAGTGGGATTCCCAATTTACCTGCCATATGGTGAGTTCTTAAAATTCCAACTGCACAAGCAATTTATGCCTAAGAACATGGGGAAGGAGCACATTACTTACAAAGTATGTAATCAAGCAGTGTGATCCAACCCATTAATTGGGTGACATCCTTCTCTTTATGTGGACAGTTTACTGGCTCTGAGGTTTCAAGTGGGAGCTGTCACTTACACTTCCTGATAATAAAACTTAATTAAAATTTCATGCCTATACCAGGAAGTGCCAGGTCACCAGATGGTTCCTAATAGATATGTCCACATATTTTGTGCTGGATTGCAGCAGACAATGTTTGTGCTAATGTTACTGGGACAACTGCTGTGTGTACTTTACAAATGTTTAATACACATGTCTTGGTGTTTAAATAATGTAAAAAGAATCACTTCAGTATTAATCCATATAAAGTAATAAATTTCCATGAGACCCAAACAACTTTTTAACTTCAATAAACCAGTGGGTCCTTCTTAAAAAATTAGAATTTCAGAGACTGTAAAAGTTATCATCCGATCAGGGTGGTAATTCAAGTCACAGTGTCTCATAATATCAGTATGTGTAATAAAATTAACAATTGTCTTGAGGCAAATGATTTCCAAAATATGTGATAGGATGCCCAAACTGGGAAGTTAGAGTAGGTGTTAACAGGACAAACAAATGAAGGAAATCTGCTGAGCATAGCAGGTTTATGAAATCTAAGGAAGGATACACACTGAGAAGATGTGCATCAATACACTTCATACTTCTGGAACTCTTGTTTAGGACCTTTTGGGCCTGGAAATACACTCACTGTGCTGGGCTTAGAAGAGCTCCAGGCCTATCCTTGGCAGAAAGGGAGGTTGATCACTAAAGCCTGGTAAAGCTGCAGGCATTGATTGCACCCTGCTTCCCTGACTGCCTGTGTCCTTGGAGCTGTTTTCCCTTTTGGTTGTGCACATGAAGAAGTGGTAGGTTGGCCTTTTTTCTTGTAGCTGGTTCTGTGACTGTATGTGAGATAAGGAAGGAGGAGAAGATAAAGTGATTGCAGAAGATTCTTGTAAGAGCAGATGTGTGGGCTGCTCTGAGTAAATGGTAAGAGGGAGCTGTCATGCAGAAATGGACAAAATTATTTTGGTCTCCTAAGGAGTAATAAGCATGATACTGAAAGAACCAGCTACCCTCTTAGACATAGGAACTGAGGACAGTCACAAAGACAGCTTTTGGAACATAGAGTGTAACAATAAATGATGTGGTGATTGATGGATTTCCTGACCACTTCTTTGAGTGGGGACAGGAGGTCTCCTAGCTGATACATTTGCTTCAAGAGACATTTTCAGCATTTAACCTCTAGGTGTGCCTGAAACTCTTGCTGATATTCCCCAATGCTGTCAGGAAAATGATGAAAAAAGAAAGAGCAAGGAATCCCTGTCACCATTAGTGACTTTCTAGCAATTTATAAACTTTGAGTGGCAGGGCTTTCCTTTTTGCTTCTTTGGTTGGTTTTGCTTTACTTTGTTGTCTTAAATTGGAATATCAAAGGGTACCAAAAGGTGTTTTTATCCAGAACAACTCCCAGACTGAAAAGAATGAAAAGATAAGCAAGTTGTGGTGTGTTGTGCCAGAATAGTCAAAATGTCGTTTCTGATATGTTAACAATTTTTATTCAGATTATCTTAAAAGACAATCAGGAAGCTGAGACACCAGTTGAGATGCTTAAGTTAGCCAAGGGAGAAGTAAAAAGTTCCATCCCAGAAGGACTCATCCCTATAAAACTTGCTTTCTCCTTTCTTTTATTGTCTGTGTTCATTTTAATGTCCCTCGGGTCGAATGCAAGGCCTGTGGAGCTGTTCCAGAAACACTTACTTTCTTTGACCTGGAGTGCAGGGATGAAAATCTTGTTACTATTGCATCAGTACAGCTTTAGTCTGCTTTCTGCTGTACATCTGATCCATAATTTTGGTATTTACTCCAGTTGCGGAAGTGTTGGTGGGCCTGTGTGAAACAGCTCCAGTAAAAGCAGGATTGCTGGGATCTACATTATTGCAAAACTCTAACCAAAACAGAATGTGTATCTTCACAGTTCTTCCTATTGAGATCAGAAGTAGAAGTAATAAGTACAGTGAAGGACACTGTTCTCAAATTATTTGGGATGTTAAGTGGAATGGCAAAGTGCTTGGAAATATTTCTCAAATGATTTCTGTAAACATTCCTTGAATAACTTTCCTGTGACTAAGTTTGGTGTATGCTTAAGATAGGGACACTTCCTAGAAAATTACTTTTGTCTTGCCTTCTGTTTGTTAGAAAGCTCATAGAGGCTGGGGAAACAAAATTTCAGTTCCATTTTAAGACTTCAAAAGAAGCAAAGAAAATTTCAGGGGAACATCTGGAACTTAGCCCCCAGCTTGACACACTTCTCAAAGTTTGGCCATGACTCACTGTTCTGGACATATATTCTGGACACAAATATGCTCAGTAGCTGACAGGGGATGCTTCTTTGACTACTGTGCTGGTATAAAGTTTAGAAAAACAAAAAGCAAATTTCATTTAGGACTCTGTTGCAATTAGTCCTTTCCTTGATGCAGACCTTGACTTTATCAAGCCATATTAAATTTACATGGCATGTGTGTAATTTAACAGAATTTAATCAGCAGCTAAAAATTTGAAAAAAGGATGCAATTAAAAAGTGGTGTTCTAACAGTGATGAATACCAGGGAAGCATCAGGTTAGCAAATCTGCTGCTCTCATTAAAAATGAACCAAATCTATTGTTGATAAAAAGTTTTGATAATGGTGAATGTGCATCAATATTTAGTTATTAAAATGTGTGTGTAGGAAATGTACTGAAGTACATTTGAATTTGTGTTCAATTTGCCTTTTTGTTGAAGGATCCCAAACCCTGTTGAAGGCTGTTTTGAGGAAACCCTATACATGTACTCCACTTTACAAATAAAGCCACACAATGTTTGGAGGGCTGTAGAGTAACACTGCAGAAACAGCAGGAGATGAGAGACCTGCAACAATCAAAAGGCTGTTAACAAACAGATTTTCATACACACAGTAATTCTACTGCTGTGTCTTGTTACAGTTATGGATAAGAAAATTAAACTGCATCCCATGGTACATCAGAGCTTCCCTCATACTGTGTTTGATGTTAGCAAGGTTTGACAATACATCCTGAAGAGTTTCCTTCACCGCATATGCTATTAAATTTTGATCATTACCTTAGTCCTGTTGACACCAGCTGTCAGGAGCAAGCCTACAAAATGTAAAGGACTGCAATGTAGAGATCATGCATGATCTGAAGGTTTCTATCTAAACAACAATGTCTGGCATGTTCCTGTGGACAAGAACTCTAGACAATACAGGTACCCAGAGAGAGGATGATTAGAGCTTATGTGAAGGAAGGAAACACAAATGCACAGCATTTTCCTTTTTTTTTTTTTTTTTTTAATGGATGAAGGTAGAGTTACATAGAAAGGGATACAGAGAAGGAAACAGGTTCAGGAGGCAGGAAGGGTATAAACTATGCAGAGCCCAGAAGACAGTGGTCAGAACTTCAGTCTGATATCAAAGATGAGAACAAATGAGTGAAAGTGTCCGAGAAATGTTGTCAGGAGTTTTTCTGAATGGTGAGTAGGGCAAGATGAATTCTAAAGATGGCATGAAATACGTGATGAGGAATTGGAACAGGCAAGGCATCAAGATGAAAGGCATAATAGGGCAAGCAGGGGGAGATGTCTCTGAAATAAGGTTCTGGATATCCTGTTGGCATGGAAATTTAGGGAGGAGTCAAAGGTTAAGTACTCTCTACATAAGCATAAGGGACAGGAAAAATACTGAATCTGCCAACAGTTAAAGGCAAGAGAAAAAGGGCTGTAATATCCTTGAGACCAAAGGAGTTTCTTTCAATCATGATACCACTAAACTGTCCAAATGCCTCTGAAAATATTTGTTGAAGCATGACTTTTCTTCTTTCAAAACCAGTTTTGCATTCCAAGCAATAATACAGTTAAGAGTCCTCTGCATGGATTTCCATTCTGCAACCATTTTTGAGGTGACTAATTCTCATGGAATTTCAGGGGATTTAACAATATAGATACCTTTACTTCATTTTAAAAGCCTGCTACCTTCTGTTAATAAATACATAGAGAGCATGAAGGCATGAAGGAAACTTTTAGGCTAATACTCTAAATGTTTGTAAAATGTCTTTGATTAGAATAAAAATATATAATAGACATCTGAAATTGTTTTAGTTAATATTTTAGTTTTATGGGGTTTTTTTGTTGTTTCAGGAGGAGAGGTGGATTGGTTTGGCTTTGGGGTTTTTTATTGTCTGTACCCGAATCAACCTTTAAATGTTCATTTAGTTAGGAGTAAAATGTATCTCAGATGTTATTTAATCACTTCCTCTACCAAGCCATGTTATTTTAAACAATTGGTAAATTAATCACTTGCAGAGGTCTCTGCAGAATTGAAGATTAATACTGTTTTCTCCAGCATGAGACACTCAAATTTGTCCTCTAGAAAACAACAGAAAACACTGAATATGCTTCTGGGAATATGCAAGAAATTCTGTAAAGTCAGGGGAGGTTTACATTACGATTGCCATATAAAATTCAGACAAGTGAAATCATAAACGCCAAACCAAAGCAGATACAGTTTAATGCAGGTGATTGTCAATGCAAAACAAGAAAAAGACAGTGAAGTTGCAGCTTGTCTGAGTGACTTTAATAGAACAGAACTGTGTGCATACAAGGGATTAAACACGAGGGAAGAACCTCAATGTGAACAAAACTGAAACTAAAATCGAGCTGTATACTGACTGAAAGAGAGAATGAAAAATGCAAGCAACTATCTGGCAGCAAACATTAGCTATAGCAGATGTGATTGCCATTAGCTCTAAATGCATGTTAAATTAAAGGCAACATCTGTTCTCATAGAGCTGGCCTCAGTCATCTTAAAAGTTAATTTGGAAATCAAAACTTTAGAAAAGGGTCAAAGGCAGGATTTGGTAGAGGTAGAGAAGCCTGATGTCTGCCATGGCAAATGATAACTATGGAGAAATGTTCATGGTCCTGGACAGTCGTTCTACAGCTCTGAATGAGTGGTGTTACACAGCAGGCGGTGAAGGTCCTGTATGTCGAAGTCAACAAAACCTTTTAAGGGTTTTGTTGACTTTGTAAATGCAGGATTCAATGATTTGACTTCTTTTAAGACAATCAAAGATGAGCAAGTAGTAAAGTAGATGCTAGTGACAAATGCTGAGAAAAGGAAAACAAAGTCACAGAGATTTCTAAATAATGATTAGCGTTTAACTCTGAGCAGCACTTAAACAAACAGAAACAAAATTATTACAATACCAGGCAAATACTGGAACCTAGAAAAATGAAAGTAGTAAGAACAACTCAAAAGTTCAATCACACAGTTACCAAGGCTGGATGGAATTTCAGAAAACGGAGGGAAAGGATTTCCAAAATAATGAAGGGATTATAAGTAGTAAAATAGGTGGTAGGAGCTGTCATCAGAGAAATCACAGAGAAAAAACTGTCATTTAATCAAAGTGCTGAGGAATAAAAAAATCAAGTGGAGGAAACTTACCTGGCCAGGACTCCTTAGCACTGTTCTTGGCCATCAAGTAATAAGACTTGTGAGAAGTACTTAATAGCAGGAAAATATTACAGTAGAACGGGGAAGAGTGCCAGAAACTGAGTATTTGGTTTCCTGCTTTTCCCATCACATCATCAGTTACATGGTAGTGGCTATCTAAATTTACTTTAATAAATAGTATGCTGAAATAACTATTTAAAAACAGTCATAGCAACAGCCATAAAATCTGAATTAATGTGTAGATATAAGAGTTTGTTTCTTTGTTTGGGTCTTGTTGTAAAACAATGAAGTTCAGTTTTATTTGGGCAGATTTAACCACCCTTACCATAACCACTGAAGCTATGAACACCCATCTAACTTATTTCTAAAGTATCATACAGATATAAAGCAATCTTGCTAAACTAACATGTCTAAAGTAAGAAGTTAGGTAGCTTTGTTTACTGAGGACCTGTAAAAAATAGTTACTTCTCACCTTTTAATTTTGCTGTAGTAAAGTTTAAGTTTACAACAACATAAAACTTGTATGTGAGCAGGCTATTATTTGCTTCTCCCAGCATATTGTCATGTCCCCTGCACAAACATCATCCATGCAATTCAGCACTTACAGTTTAGAAATGATGTGTTTATTAAAGAATGGTTTAATAACTCTGTTAGAGAAATCTCTTATTAAACATCAGATCTTAACTACTTGACAGGGGTACAATTATATGTATGCAAGGGATTGTATTATAGGGATGCAAGTTATAATGGCAAAACTGGCTAGCTAGTACAATGTAGATGTAGATTATTAAAGGAACCGTACAAAAGGGAGTTTGGTGCAGTAATTTTTGAAATATTTTATATTGGTAGTAAATATCTCTGTTTTGTTCTTTTGACATAGAATCCTCTTGTCATTAGCAGCTATTTCTTGCCAATATATTGGTTTATTAATTTTCAATAATAAAGTTCTTTCACATTTTTGTTGACTAGAGTTGCTGTTTGAATGTTAAGTAAAAATTCATTTACTCTCACAAGATATTACTATCTGAAAAGACTATTATCCCTGGGGGTAGAAGCTATCTGCTAACCTCTCCACGCAATTATCACTACCTGGAATATATATTTGAAAAGAAAAAAAACAAGCTAAGCCATGCAAGGATGATGTTGCAATTTTGTTCTAGTGTAATGTCTTCTACTGTTTTCCTAGTATGCATTTTTTGTCATTTTCATTGTTCTCTTGATAAAATTATAAATGCTATTATGCAGTAAACATTAGAAAAGTTATTCCAAATAAAATTAGCTGAAAAGAGATTAGTTTCATTATTTAAATAAAAGAAATACTGCTCCTACCACATTTGCTTCTGGAAATAGAAAAGTGAAGATGGAATAGGGGACAGAAAAAAGACTGGAGATTTACCCTTGAGTTTCAACCCGCTTGTAGTTGAAAATATTTTTTTATTTTTGAAATAAAATTTTCTAAAACATTTTTCTTCAAATTGTGCACTTGTGGCATTAGCAACTCATTTAAATAGCCATGCTATAAAATTGGCTGGTCAGCAATATCTTTTAATAACAGTTCTGCTCATGAGATGTGCAAGAGATTACTCCACCAATAAAATCAGAGTAACTGCCAAGTATAAATGACAGTCTGAATCCAAGTGTATCAAAGAAGTCCATGGCATTGAAAGAAAAACGAAAAAAACTGGTCTAAAATTGTAGCTGATGAAAGACACCCTTAGTAAGATTTAGGAATTGCTCTGGCCAGAGATTCCTTTGATATATAGGTAACTTCAGCTGCTTACCTTTAGATTAAAAATATTAGTATTGATGTTTTAAGAAGTCAACACTAGAAACTCCAATAATCCTCACAGATGTTCATGCTTTTAATAGGAGAAGTAGTCATTCCTACAAAATAAACACATAATAGAAGGAAAAGGAAAAAACTCCTCCAAGATGTTAAAGTGTCAATGCAGGGTCTTGCACTAAAGTACATGGCAAATTACAGTGAGAAATGAAAAAGATGTGGGAAAAAGTCAGATTGTAAATTATAAAGAAAAGAGGAGGGGATAAATCTGTCATTTAACCCTGAGGATAACTGTCCTAATTGATGAGATAGTGAGGAATGTAAAGCTGACATAGGAGATTAACTGCTCCAGGAGAGAGGAAAGGGGGATACATGAGACTAGAAACTAAGGCAGAAATTAAATTCAAAAAACATCTCTAAAATTTGTGATCAGCATATGAACTCTAGAAAAAACTCTGTAAACAGAAGACGTTAAGTTCAGTGACCAACTGGAAGCCCTAAAAGGCAAACCTGAAATCAAAAGCAAACATCAGTGCAACTATCTTAATGGCAAAGGAGACATGGCAAATTTCTCGTTACTTCCCATCTTTACATCATGACATAATATGCTTGTTTGTTCCAAGTTTCTGGACTGTGGGTGCTGACCCCACCTCTTTCCCCAGAGTCAGAGATTGCAATCAGGGAGTTGTGAAGTGTTGAAGATCTACTGTGTTCTTCCCTACTTCTTGCACACCCTTAGTTTTCAAGGTCAAGTAACTTCCATCCACCTCTTAAAGCTTTCCCAGGTTATACAGATTTACTATCACAAATAATTCTTACACTATTCTGTAATAAATTGTGAAAATCTGAACTTTGAAACTTAAGTTTCATTTCACTTAAATGAAACTTCAACCTAAGAAACTCTAAAGGAGCCCATCCAGTCCCAGTCACTGTATTTGGTGATGGAAAAGGGAAACAAACACATCATTATAGTGAATAGTTGATCAAATTCTGTGTTGCTACTGACTGTGACTATATATTTTAAGTAACTATTTCTAATGAAAAAGAAACTAGGAAAATTTCAGGATGAATAAAACGTTCTGTTTGGTTATGAATTAATTTTGTATTTGGCTGTTCTGGTAGCATGCTATTACTTCTACTCTGGACTACTTTTGTGGGTACTGACTGCTTTTGCTGCTTCTGTCTCCATTTCTGCTTTGACAGTAAGTTGTTTCATGTGCTGTTTGGATTACTTTTGTGTTAAGATACTGATACTGAAGTCAGGCTGTAGACAGACACCATTTGTTAGAGATTCAAAAGTAGTTTATTTTAAAGATTTTGTAACTGAATTCACTGATGTAATAAATGTGCATGATAAAATCTTAAATTAGCTTGCACATAGTGCAACTAAATGTAACAGAATTTACAAAGTTTAAACATTGTATCTTAATCCAGACAGTGAAAACTTATAATTACATTGTATATCCTGGGAGCTTGTTTATTACAAGTTCACTGATGTCTTTGTACTGATTAGGACCATGTAGTTTTTCCAGAAAATCATCTTCTTTGTCTGACATACTGTTTTCCAGGACACTAAGTTCAAGATCAGACATGTCAGATACCAAGTAAGAGCTAACTTGAGTTACTGACTGCCTTTGTCCTGTAGAGGTCTGGCTATTTCCTATATTCAGATCAGTGTCAGATTTGACTTGTTTGCTTCTCAGTGTAGGTATTTCTTTAGTATGTTGATCACCCTTGTTCTCTTCCTTACTCATCTGTTGGGCTTTCTGCTCTTCATCTAATAATGATGCCTCCATCTCAGCAAGGTTAAGTGAATCAGCAGATTCAGCACTAGTTCCCATGCTGGTTTTAAGGCCACAGTTTCTCCTCAAAGACTGGACTGGAGATGAAGCTGAAGGAACTGGCACAAGATCTGAAGTACTCTGAGCTCTTTGACTTGTCTTTGAAATTCTGGACCTGCTGGATTCTGGCTCTGTATCTGACCTATCTTGCTTTGGTCTTTCAACCCACAGAGGTTCAGGACTGCTGTCAAGAACTTTCGAGTCTCTGCCTGCACACTCAACACTGGTGAAATCTTCTGAATAAACTGAGTTCACTGGACTAGTGACAAAGTCATCAGAGTATATGAATTCAGAGTTGTTTTCAACACTTCTGCTGGGGCTTAGTTTATGACAACTTACAAGAGACACATCATCATGCTCCACGGTTTTATTACGGATTAAGTGTATTGCATTGTTGTAACTTGCTTTTGCATTAGCATCTGATGGTAACGCTGATGGGACTTGAGCTTTTGCACGCTTTTCCTCGTGAGCAGACTTTAACACAGTTTCCTCTGGTAAGGGGGCTGTAGTTACTTCATTAGAACATTCCTTTCTTGCAATGGAATCATTCCTGGGTAGACTTGCAATAGACTGTTTCTGAAGGCCAGGGGACACATCTTCTGTCACAGAAATAGACTCTGAGAGAGTACTGTTTTCTAATGAAGTCTGAACAGTTTTATCCAACTGGTTGTTCCGCTTTGAACTGCCTCCCCTGCTACAATGCCTGCAAGACATCACATGCTGTTCTTCAGTGTTTCTGACCAGCTTTCTCTTGGGTAAGGGGCTTCTCTCTTTCAGCATCTCCATTTGCTTTTTTCTATACTGCTCCCTCCTTTCATGAATTATCAGCTTATCTGGGTTTGTCCGCTGCAGCCGTAGCCTCAGTGTATTTGTCAGCCCATATAACAATTTCTTTTTGGGAGGTCTGTTCTCCTTAGCTTTGCAGTTCCTTTCACAGGTTGGCTGTCCCTGGGGCACAGCTTTCTTGGGTCTTCTCCCAACCCCAGAAGACCCTGGGGAGGTGGCCTTTTGACAGCCTTGTCTGAACTGTGGGCTTATGGCTTCACTGCTGCTGCCAGGCCCTACAGGTGTCTCTGCAGGCCTGAGGGCAGCAGGGCGGCTGGGGGGCTGTGAGGCTGCATCC
This sequence comes from Cisticola juncidis, assembly GCA_013400215.1. Classification (NCBI taxonomy): domain Eukaryota; kingdom Metazoa; phylum Chordata; class Aves; order Passeriformes; family Cisticolidae; genus Cisticola; species Cisticola juncidis. Next base: position 612,014 of record VXBR01001112.1, read on the forward strand.
CCGCTCTCCGGAGCCTGGTACAACCAGGCAAGATGGGGGTGGGCAGCAGCAGGCGGCACAGCGCTGCGGGTGAGCACCGACAGCTCCGCCAGCAAGGCACTGAGCAGCGGCAGCTGCATCAGGCTATTGTGGGGCTGTCGAGGGCTGGCGGGGTGTAGCAGCGAGGGCCCAGCACTGGGCCGTGGTGGGCTGTGGCCCTTGTCCTTCTCCTGCGGTCTCTGGGGCTCGACATGCTCCCATTGCTCCATTGTTGCTGGCGGTCGCTGGGGCTCAGCCGGCTCACGACTGTAATAGAGCAACGGAGGGCAAAAGACGTTGCCTTCCAGCTCCTCGCCCTCCTCCTCTTCCTTCTCCTCCTCCTCCTCCTTCTCCTCCTCCTCGTCTCGCGGTTCAGGGGTGGTGGCAGGCGGTGTGGCAGGGCGGGGGCTGGCGGGACTCGCCTCACCGTTCTCCACCCTGCTGAGGCGGTAGCCCAGGACCAGCTCCCCGACAGGGCGGCCCCCGGAGTCCCGCAGCGCGAAGCGGCCGCAGGAGGAGG